>VZRU01011970.1:26078-73735 GCA_013398155.1 Pedionomus torquatus | reverse complement strand
CAGGGGGGTTGGAACTCCATGATCTTTAATGCTTTTTCCAACTCTAATCATTCTATTATTTTATGATCTTTTTCATTACTGAGAATTTGACCCTTTTCTTGCACAGGCTAATTCCTCTGCAAAGAGTAATGAAGTCCCTTTGTAACGATGGACTACAACATCCAGAGGCAAAGCAAAGTATGACGAGTGCTCCAAAGTGTGCATGTTTCATGCCTTGTCTATATAAACCCAGTTTGAGCAGAAATTCATCTAGGATACTAGCAAAGATATCAATGATCCTACATGGATATACATCCAGAAAATGCCAGTCTTACACTTCAGAAAGGGCACAGAAGAACTAAGTTAAGAAGCAGTTGCTGTACCCTGCCAACAGCCTGTGGGAAGGTGCCAGCACAGACATCTCATGGACCACTGCTTCCTGGACAGAAAGACAAGACATCTTGTGAGAGGTCAGCAAGAAAATCCCAGTGATGACTGTTCCACCTTCTTTGGTGTTGAATACATTCAGTAACACAGAAGCCAAATGTGATCAAACTTAAACTTCAGTGTCGATGACAATATGTTAAGGACAACAGAATTAATGATTTCTCAAGAATACATGTTTTCTGTTAGATTAAAAGTAGTTGTTTCCTCTTAAGGGGAAGACAACGCTTGGTAGTTATTAAGTTTGCATTAAGAAAATTACAAAAAAGACATAACATCAAGTGAAGAAAATACTTTCTTCAGGTATAATGAGTGTTAAATTAGAAGTTTAATGATCCAGTGTAATAATCCTCTGAAATCAGGAAAGGCATGTGGTATCCAGCTGGCCAAGAGCGATTTTGACTGTGTGCCACCACAAATGTAGACTCTCATTTAATGTCTGTGGAACCAGACCAGAACATGAACACAAACTGCACACCAATCAAGTGCAAAATACTTGTTTGGTTTCAGGTCTCTGAGTTGGTCTCAGATCAGATGCCTTTCCAGCTGTCAAAATGTGACCTTATCCTCTGCCCAACCTGGTCCTGATTGAATGACCGCTGAGACACAGAAACTTCATCTAATTTCTGACTTTCAGCTCTAAATGAACTGTATCTGAGTTAGTTACTGGGAGTAAATGTGCTTCTACCTCAAGAGAGAAGGAAATTGCCGTACAACGTCTATCATTTGATTAAAGGAATAAACAAACCACAGAAGAAACTTTCAGATTGGTTAATACATTGAGACCAACAAGTCATAGATAATATCTAGTTTTTTGGGGTTAGGTGTTGGGTTTTTTTTTAACAAAATTTGAAAATAAAAACTGGAGGTAAAGTTCCCACTGGCACATGTCCTGTCTGTTCATACTGAGAACATGAAGTAATTTTAAATGATACCTTTTTTGTTTCTCATAATGCATGGCCACATGAGAGGACTGGTCTCCTTGTTTTGCCCCCTCAAGAGCCAGGTGTGCTTATTAATTTTCTCAGATTACAAATTTCAATTTCTCCTCTTCATTTTCAGAGAGCTGAAAAAGAAAAGAAAGGAATGTCAACTCTCACATTTCATGATACATAGTCTTCACAAATATATCTTTCTGTTTTACAGCCTTTCCTTCATTTGCCAAATTGATAACAACTGGCAGACGTGAACAACTTTGTGCTTCAGTGTAATTACAAAAAAAAAAAAAAAAAGGCTCTAACACTGTTTATTATTAAAATATTGTGCGACTTAGTAAAAGGGTGCACTTACCAAGAGCTTACATTTGTAGATGGAGAAATGTCTTTGATTCATGTTACGTGGGCCAGGTGGACCAGACTGCCTGATCTTTGGGCATCCAAGGACATCATACGCAACAGCTGCTGGCAGTGAAGGGTGGGAGATGGTTCCATGTCTGGCTGCTTTCTTTGTGAAGCTATCTTGAAAACGAAGAGATTTCTTTTGCTTTTTTATCACCATCTTGCAAAAAGCACAGATGCAACTATTGGCAGGATTTCCCTTTCAGGGTATTGTTCTGTTAATGTAAGAGCGGATTTTGGATGTATTTTATTTTCTTTCTGATCTCCTGTCTTTTAGGCTTACTTAAATCCTAATCTAACCAATTTCCAGAAGCAGAAAACAGGAATGAAAAGAAGAGCAATACCGCCTGTTATTTCCTAGGATTTTTCTATTTGACTTATTTCCTCTGGGTTTCTTCATGAAGAATCACCAGTGTTTCAGCTAAAGACAGGTTGTTTAAAAACAGAGATGTTTGAATGATGTATTTCCTTTGAATATGACACGTTTGAATGTTAGAACCAACTAGCCATGTAGAAAAATCTTTTCCCTAGTAATTTCATAGGTCTGTGTTGACCAAATAAAGTGTCTTGAGTACACATCTACTGGTGGAAGAGAACTCTGAGAAAAAAAAAAGCAGTCAAATAAACACTATGCAAGAAAATATCCACAGCTGTACAGAGTTGATGGTTGCCACCAACTTTCTATATAATTATCCATTTTCTCCCTAGATGGCAAACAAAGCATCATAGTTAGCGTTCCAATATGAAGAACTTGATCTATTGAACAAGTTTACCTACCCCTGGTTCCTACCCAGACAGCACATCAGCCACCCTCACCAGAGATGCCCACACCCAGGCAGAGACAGACACAGGCACCTATGCCCAATTAATTTATTTTCAGCTACAGTGTTGACCTTCCCTGTGAACTACAGCTGGAAAGGTTTGTCTATTCAAGTGATTCAGAGCTGAACTCATGGAAATTTTATTTTGTAGCAGGGCTACAAGTAAAACAAAACAAATAGGGTAGAGACCAGATGAGATGCAGTCATCCTGACCAGGAGGTAAGCAAACGGCTGCAAAGGAGCAGACTTATGCAAACACACAGAATTGTCAGAGTTGGAATTGTAAGGGTTGGAAGGGACCTCTGGAGATCATCTAGTCCAGCTCCCCTGCCAAAGGAGGATTGCCTAGAGCACATCTCTCAGGACTGCATCCAGGCGGATCTTGAAGGTCTCCAGAGAAGGGGACTCCACACCCTCCCTGGGCAGCCTGTTCCAGGGCTCTGTCACACCCACTTGGCTATCCCATCTCCCAAGGTAACAGTTGAAGGATGGCAGAACATTTTTCTTGGTCAAAAGGATATCTTCTGGCAGAGCAAAGAAACCCAATTCAGAGGAGTTTTCTGAAGAGCAAGCTCCAGGTGTTGCCCAACATGGGCAGGAGGCCAAGATGCAGTTTTTAGGGGTACAAGGAACACGACTAGCAAAAAGAAGGCTGACTGTGCATTGTTCCTTTTATCTCAATGCACAGTCAGTGCTTCGTAGCCACACTGAAAACAGTCATGTACCAACTACTGAGTTGGAATCTAGTTTCTCAGCACTCAAAAACAATTACTAATTTCCATGAGAAATATATGGCTATTTGGCATATTTATAAGCCTAGATTTACTTGGATTTTGTGAAAATGGGGCCAAACGATGCTATGCCCACCTTCCTGTGCATCTTCTTTAGACCTGTGCTGGACTGTCTTTCCTTGCATCATGCTGTAAGGTCCTTTAGTGATAGCCATGGAAAAAATACTTTGAGAGTCATTTGGGTGATCAGTATCCTTTTCAAATTTTATTTACACCATTGTTCGATTAAAAATCAGAGCCAGCCAATGACACAAGGGCTGTAGAGTCACAGCGCCTGTGAAAATTTAAGTTTTCTTTTCCAGAAAGTTCTTGAATATCACTGATGGGTAGCCAGTAAAAGAAAGACGAGAAACATGCAAATTTATAATTTACAGCTACATAAATAATTTTGTAAACAGGCATGAGTCACACATTGCATTTTATCTTGCTTGGAGAAAGTGTAGAGCAGTTGACTGAATTCACTGAAGTTCAATTAATTAACCTAAAGCGAAGGAGATGATTGAAAATTCTGATTTCAGAACATAGGCAGAATGGAAAACGGATGCCAGCCACTTGGTAGCTTGGTCAGTAACACGTACTGGAAGCAAGGGGGTACATATATCTCCATTCCCCCAAACAGGAAACTATTTGTCAGCTACTGCCTAGCTCTCTGATATATAAAAAGCCTTTATATTTTCCCACAGGAATTTGGAAAACACACCAAAATATTTCAGGGCCCACATTCCTTCAGCATTAAAACAACTCTCTAACATGCTGCTCTCTCGTGTACAACCCAAAATAAAACTGCAGATAAAAGTTCCCCTGGTTAGCATAGGGACACTTCTTGGGAAGGAGACACAAATTCCCAAGGGATTTGTCAGAAGCAGGACCGAAACACCCAGTGAGCAGCACTGCTGGGGGAGCTAACGTCCAGCTTTGGATCGATGGACACACTGGCATTGATATCTGGGCTGGGAATGACTTTGGGATGATGCATCAGGAAGAGGGGAAAAACCTGGCATCACAAACCAGAATAGCCCAGTGATTCTCCCATTTCCCACCAGCATAGCAGGGTACAGGTCCAGCATAGAGGTATGACCAAGAAGAGCTGGTTAGAAAATTTAAAAGGATGGATGGATGATGGGATGGAATCGAGTTTGCCAATAACACAAAACTGGGAGGGGTGGCTGATGAAGCAAAAGGCTTTGCCACCATCCAGCGAGACCTGGTCAGGCTGGAGAGTTGGCAGAGAGGAACCTAATGAAATTCAACAAGGGCAAGTGTAGGGTGCTGTGCCTGAGGAGGAATGACCTCCTGCAACAGCACAGGTTGGGGGCTGGTGTAATGAAGAGCAGCTTTGAAGAAAAAGACCTGGGAGCCCTGGTGGACAAGAGGACGACCATAAGCCAGCAGTGTGCCCTTGTGGCCCAGAAGGCCAATGGCATCCTGGGGCGTATCAAAAAGAGTGTGAGCAGCAGGCTGAGGGAGGTTATCCTGCACCTCTACTCTGCCCTGGTGAGGCTCCATCTGGAGTACCATGTCTAGTTCTGGGCTCCCCAGCTCAGGAAGGACAGGCAACTGCTGGAGAGAGTACAGCAGAGGACCACAAAGATGATGAGGGGCCTGCAGCATCTCTCTTATGAGGAAGATTGAGGGGTTTGAGTCTTTTTCATCTAGAGAAGACTGAGGATAGATCTGATCAACACCTATAAATATTCAAAGGGTGGATGTCAAGAGGAAGGGGCCAGTCCTTTTTCATTGATGACCCATAACAGTAGCAGAGGTAACAGGCACTAACTTGAACATAAGAAGTTCTGTCTAAACATGAGGAGGAACTTCTTCACTTTGAAGGTAGCAGAGCACTGGGCCAGGCTGCCCAGAGAAGTAGTGGAATCTTCGTCTCTGGAGACATTCAAAACCTGCCTGGACATGTTCCTGTGCAACCCGCTGTAGGAGCACCTGCTTTGGCAGGGGAGTTGGATTAGATGATATCCAGAAGTCCTCTCCAACCACATAAGATTCTGTGAAGTATAATCCTATGGCTATGCTGTTCTTCCTTTAAACTCCATTAATAATGTTGGGTCTAATCCTCTCGGGGCAGACTTCAAAATACACAAGTAGAAGTGTTGGATGCCTTCAAATATCCTGTTAGATGACCTAGGTATGTGTGCCAATGTCTGAGTGCCTGAACTAATCTACCATCTGCTTCTGAACTTCAACTCTTAATCTATAAAACCCAGCCAAAGGCAGCACCCTTTCAGGAGACCTCTCAGGGTGTTATTCTTTAATCTAAATTCTTTTAAATTCATCAAATGTTAAGAATGGCATGGGAATGACAGGAGGAAACACATCAGCAGATACCCTACTTGTATAGATTCATAAACTCTGGTTCCTTAGGATAGTGGGATAACATTTGCCAGCATGTCACAGAAGGTGATTCCATCCTTCTACTCCACGCTTGTGAGACCCCACCTGGAATACTGTGTCCAGCTCTGGAGTCCTCAACAGAGAAAGGACAAGGAACTGTTGGAATGGGTCAGCAGAGGGACAGAAAGATGATTAGAGGGCTGGAGAACTTCTCCTATGATGACAGGCTGAGAGAGCTGGGGCTGTTCAGCCTGGAGAAGAGAAGGCTCCAGGGAGACCTTACTGCAGCCTTCCAGTATCTGAAGGGAGCTACAGGAGAGCAGGAGAGGGACTCTTTGTCAGGGAGTGTAGTGATAGGACAAGGGGTAATGGTTTTAAACTAGAAGAAGGGAGATTTAGATTGGATATCAGGAAGAAATTATTTCCTGTGGGGGTGGTGAGGCACTGGAACAGGTTTCCCAGAGATGCTGTGTCTGCCCCATCCCTGGAAGTGTTTCAAGGCCAGGCTGGATGGGACTTTGAGCAACCTGCTCTAGTGGGAGGTGTCCCTGCTCATGGCACGCGGGTTGGAACTCCATGATCTTTAAGGTCCCTTCCAACTCTAACCATTCTATGATTCTATAATTCTATGATTCTACGAAAATGTATTTTGTGCTTAATTCACTGCTTCATCTGACCTTAAAAATACAAAACCACTTCTGCTTTCAGGATTGATGTCTCTATTATTTCAGGGCTGGTGGGAGGTTAATTTTTTTAAAACAAATCTAGCTCCATTCTATCAGGAAATAAAACGCCAAATTTAGAAAACATTGATTTTAAAAAGCTATGTAACATTTTCCTCTTCTAGTGATGACTGCAGCAAGCCTGTCAGAGTTCAAGGAGCATGTGAATGATGCCCTCAGTCATATGGCTTAGTTTTTGGTAGTCCTGCGAAGACCCAGGTTTTGGACTCAATGATCCTTATGGGCCCCTTGCAAATCAAGATATTCTAGTATTCTCTGATTCTTTTTCAGTCAGCAGTCCCTGCCAAATATGAATGTAACTTATAAATAATTTTAGTTACTCTGGATTTATTTTCAAAGGACCCAAGAAAAAAATCACTCATGAAAAAATTTCCTCCAGATTCCTGAACAAATTTATGGTTGGTTTAAATCAGATCTACTCCATTTCAGTTAAAGCAATCACCTGTCAGTTTTGTTATATTTTAGACGAGGAACATATAAATAATAACCAATATACAAACCCCCAACAGAAGAAGAGATATAAACCATTCACGGACCATCTCTACATGTACAGGTATACTTGTAGAAAGTATATAGGAAGTCTACAGGTCATATGGACACTTAGACCTGAAATTACACCTAATGAAACTGCCACTGCCATGGTTCACCGCTGACCAGGCATTGAAAGATTGTCATGCACTGCTAGACTGTCAGTGATGGATAAATTACTTTCTTCATATGCTTTGCCCACAGTTTTCTTGACATATCAGGGTTTGTGCAAAAATTTCAGTTTCAGTGAAGGCTTGCAGGCAAGCAAACAGCAATAATTTAAAGCTGTCAGGATCAGAATCAGTTATAAGAAGAGGCAGCTGCCTGCAGCATCCTGCCCAAGAAAACATTCGGTTCCTTGCAGTACTTGCTGGAAATCCAGACAATGCCCCTGGACAAAATCAATGGCCAGCTACTGACCACAGAAAATTAAAACTAAAAAAAAAAAGGACAAACCAAATTAAAAAAAAAAAAAGAAACCCCAACGACAAACAAAAAAACCCAAACACACAAGAGACATGAAAAAAAATAAGAGAGAAATAAAAATGACATTCAAAATCAGGAAAATAGTGAAAATAAATGGGTTTAAGTATTATGAGTGTTTTATCATGGCAAGAAATTTAGGATTTATGTTATCATGGAATATAGGTGATGTGCTGTAATGATGTACTACTGAAGGCAGCATCCTAAAGAGTTTTGTCTACACAACAGGTTTATTTCCCTTTTACCGCCATGTCCATGTTTCCATTTATAAATGAGAAAAACTGGAGAAACATCAAGTACCACATCATGGCTCAGGAGCAATATTTCTGTTACCATTTGGATCCTTCAAACAGTGAAAAATATACTCTTTTTTTTTTGACCCCAGAGGCATTTGAGAATGTCCCTGTTGCTGAATGCCTTTTTTACATAAACTAATACGGTCAGAATAAGAGGCGCTCATCCCAGCAATCTACTTCTCAGCCCAAAAAACACCACGAGCTTGATCTTGTGCTCTTTACAACCTCATTTTTTCCTTAGAGCATCATTGTAATAACACTATTATTGCTGCTATTTAAAATGTCCAGAGTCAGCACAGTGAAACTTGGAAAGGTTTCTACGTACATACATACAATGGACAATATTTTGCAAGATTCTTAATGACACTTCTTTCTTTTGGATACTGTATCGCTGAAGCTCTCTGCTTTCTATTTGCTATGTAACCATGCACATCTTTTACTTTGTTAGGGGATGAAGATAAATAAAATCACAGAATCATAGAATGGTTAGAGTTCGAAGAGACCTTAAAGATCATCGAATTCCAACCCCCCTGCCATGGGCAGGGACACCTGCCACTAGACCAGGTTGCTCAGAGCCCCATCCAGCCTGGCCTTGAACACTTCCAGGCAGCCACAGCATCTCTGGGAAACCTGTTCCAGTGCCTCACCACTCTCACAGGAAAGATTTTTTTCCTAATATCCAATCTAAATCTCCCCTCTTCCAGTTTAAAACCATTACCCCTTGCCCTATCACTGCACTTCCTGACAAAGAGTCCCTCTCCTGCTCTCCTGTAGCTCCCTTCAGATACTGGAAGGCTGGAATAAGGTTTCCTGGGAGCCTTCTCTTCTCCAGGCTGACAAACCCCAGCTCTCTCAGCCTGTCCTCATAGGAGAGGTGCTCCATCCCTCTAATCATCTTCGTGTCCCTCCGCTGGACTGTTCTAACAGTTTCATGTCCTTTCTCTGTTGAGGATTACACAGCTGGACACAGGACTCCAGGTGGGGTCTCATGAGCGCAGAGTAGAGGGGGAGAATCACCTCCTGTGACCTGCTGGTTACGCTTCTTTTGATGTAGCCCAGGATATGGTTGGCTTTCTGGGCTGCCAGCACACACTGCCAGCTCACATTGAGCTTCTCATCCATGAACACTCCCAAATCCTTCTCAGAGCTGCTCTCCAGCCATTCTCTGCCCAACCTGTAGGCATTTACATTATCTATTGTGTTGTAATGGGCAAACATCAGTAAAAAATTGCATGGTAAAGCAAATCTTGAGAGAATCGTTTGTTCCAAATGCTCTGAATATCATCCTTATCTTTACAAGCAAGGAGTCTACCTGAGAACAATTCCGCAGTTTACACAGGGAGCATTTTGTAGGCTTCACTAGAGAAATTCACGAGTTCCGTGTTCCAAGACCTTTCTTCTGGTAAACACAGAATCAGGGGGAGTGGTGGAGGCTAGAAAGCACCTCTGGAGAACACCTACTCCAAGCAGGGTTAGCTAGATCAACTTCTTCACAGTCATGTCCCTCAAGGATCCATGCTGGGACAGATATTGTTTAACATTTTTATCAATGACGTAGACAGAGGAATCGAGAGCACCATTAGTAACTTTGCAGATGACACCAAGTTTTGTGATGTTGTTGATACACTGGAGGGAGGGGATGTCATCCAGAGAGACCTGGACAGGCTGGAGAGGTCGGCCCAGATGAACCTCATGAGGTTCAACACGAGCAAGTGCAGGGTTCTGCACCTGGGCTGGAACAATCCTCACTATCAGTACAGACTGGGGGATGAGGTATTAGAAAGCAGCGCGGAAGAAAGGGACTTGGGGGTGCTGATGGATGAGAGGCTGGACATGAGCAGGCAGTGCACACTTGCAGCCCAGAAGGCCGATCCCATCCTGGGCTGCATCAAAAGATGTGTTGCCAGCAGATCCAGAGAGGGGATTCTGCCACTTTACTCCACTCTGGTGAGACCCCACCTGGAGTACTGTGTGCAGGGCTGGAGCCCTCAAGATAGGAAGGATATGGACCTGATGGAGCGGGTCCAGAGGAGGGCCATGAAAATGACCAGGGGGTTGGAGCACCTCTGCTCCGAGTACAGGCTGAGGGAGCTGGGGTTGTTCAGCCTGGAGAAGAGGAGGCTCTGAGGAGACCTAATCGCAGCCTTTCAGTACCTCAAAGGGACCTACAGGAAGGCTGGGGAGAGTCTGCTTACAAGGGCCTGCTGTGATAGAACGACGGGCAATGGCTTTTAAGTTGGAGAAAAGCAGATTTAGATTGGATATTAGAAAGAAGTTCTTTCCTCTGAGGGTGGTGGAACACTGGAAGAGGTTGCCCAGGGAGGTGGTTGAGGCTCCTTCTGTGGAGATATTCAGTGTGAGGCTGGATGAGGCCCTGGGCAACCTGGTCTAGTTGGGCATATCCCTGTGACTGTGGGGAGGTCGCACTCAATGACCTTTGGAGGTCCCTTCTGGCCTGGATGATTCCATGATTCTATGTCCAGTCAGTTTCTTAATCTCTCCAAGGACGGAGACTCCACTGCCTCTGTTCAGCCACGCACAAAAGGACTGGACGCTGACACAAAGACTGTGTAATCACATTGACTTTCACAGCTGACCAGAGAAGCAAGCAAAGGCAAGAAAACAAATAAAATATGTATGACTTAAATTACGGCATGACTTGCAATTTAGTACAATACAAATCTAGCCAGTAATGACCCAGAAATCCCTGAGACCAGAGCACCGTTCCAGTATAATCAGCCTATGCATTTATCTGACCTTACAATTCACAGTTTACATGAACAACACCCATTTCATGGTTTCACCATAATAAAAATGGAATAAAAGATTTTTTCTTAATATAAATCTCTGTTTGACTGCTTACTTTTATGAGCTAAGTAGAAACTACAAGGTTCATCTTACAACCATGCTTTTAAGAATCTCAAAGGTTGCTAGCTAAAACCCAACTCACTTTAAATATGCCAGCATATTCCAAAAGAATTAGCCTATGCTTTAATACCTGATAAGAAGAACAAGAATTTGCGTTTCCCAAGAGAACCCCCAGCCTCCTATCATTAGGTTGGTATCATTATTTAGAAAAAAAATTGCACTAATGTTTACCCTGTTAGGTTCAAGCTGATAAAATTTACCAAAAGCCATTTTTGAAATTTATCTGACCCTATCAAAAGAAACTCTGCTGTTTGGACTCAAGCTATGTAAGTGTCTGCTATGGGAAAAGTTCTGTTCTTTGGTTCCAAGGACAGTGATACCATCCTGCAAGTGCCAAGAAGCAGCACAAGCAGATGAAGGCTGTAGCAGTCCTGACATGAAGGGTGGCCACCACCACGGCTGATGATGGGACTCATCATCTGCTCTGCCACTTGTATGGTGCCACACAAGTAAGGAAAATTTATTTCTTCTTGTTTAGGTTTATAGAATATAGTCTAAAAAAGTTTAAATGATATTTAATGGAACCATAGAATAGTTAAGAGTTGGAAGGAACCTTAAAGTTCTTTAAGTTCCAACCCCCTGGACATGGGCAGGGACACCTCCCACCAGACCAGGTTGCTCAAAGCACTATCAAGCCTGGCCTTAAATACTTCCAGGGATGGGGCATGGACACGGTTGGCTTTCTGGGATGCCAGCACACACTGCTGGCTCATGTTGAGTCTCTCATCCAGGAGCACTCCCAAGTCCTTCTCCTCAGGGCTGCTCTCCAGCCACTCTCTGCTCAGCCTGTATTTGTGCCTGGGATTTCCACATCCCAAGTGCAGAACCCTGCCCTTGGCTTGGTTGAACTTCATGCAATTTGCACTAGCCCACCTCTCAAGCCTCACCAGGTCCCTCTGGATGGCATGCTTGCCCTCCAATTTAGACACAAACATTGCACTAGGAGAATTCCATGGTCCTGTTCTGGGATTTCACTAGGAAAAGTATTGGGGTCTGATACAGCAGATTGGCATTATATTGCAAAATACAGAAGCAGAAAGGTGTTTTTTGGAGAAACAGAGCCATGCATTTTCTTTACCATACACAGAGCAGAATATTCTTCACCAGACTTTAACACCGCAAAGGCATGAAATAATTTGTAATGTGCCAGTGAACAGAAGAATTTGGCCTGTTCTCTGCACCGTGTGTTTACTTAGGCTCTGAAGAAAGGTGAAAAGAGTAATCTTTCTACTAAATTCCTTTGAACAGAAACTTCACTGCAGGCACTTAGCTGAAATGTAACTTAAGTTAATGGTGCCACCTGGTGACAAGTCTTACTCACTGTCCCCATACCTTGTCAAGCAAGGAAAAAGGCATTTATATGCTATAAATCTTCCCCTCAGGACTGCCTCCCCCCCTCAAAAAAAAAAGCAATAGTTACTTGTCCTAAGGAGCGAAGTGTATTGTACCCATAGAAAGAACAATAAACAATTGGAAAGAAAATATTTCTTAACAGACTTTCCTTTTAGACAATACCACACAGTTTAAGTTCTTAGCTTGTGAAGAGAACGCACTTAATAGTGCACAGAGGAACAAAGGAGAAATGACACTGATTTATCTGAATCTGCTGGTGAAAGGGGAGTCGGGTATTTTGGCTGACTCAAAAACTTCTTGTTCTCTGCAGCAATGTGTAGACTCTAGCACCACCTGGTAGGATTTTACTACCCCCGCGACTGCAGTCCCTAAACAACAAAAAAAAATCAGTCTGAGCCGCGAGCTCTTTGCCCCTTACCTGTAGTGACAACTCACATGAGAAATTACTTCTGAAGCTGTAAATTGCTCTGTGGATCTCTCAGTTGCAACACTGCTGAATAGGATCACTCCCAAAAAAAATTAAAAAATTAAGGGGAGGCTCCTTTTGAGGGGTCAGACTCATCCCATTTCCTCTAGGGAAACTGGGATTTATACTGGAAGTATCAGTATGTGGCAGAGGAAGCACCATGGTCAAGCCACGCAGGGCTGGAGACCTTGCTCAGACAGAGGGAAGGTCAGAGGATGGAGCACAGCAAAGACCTGAAGCCTGCTGGGTTTCTGCTGAGATATATAGTCACCTTATTGTATTACTTTTCATCATATGTATAAAACAGCAAAGATTTTATGTACCAATAGCTTTAAAATGCTAATATTTAAATGTATGGGTAGAGGAGAGTGACAGAAATGGAGCTGGGAGCTTGTGTTTTGCAGGAGATCATAGAACCACAGAATCATCCAGGCTAGAAAGGACCTCCAAAAGGTCATCTAGTCCAACCTCCCCACAGTCTCAGGGACACCCCCAACTAGACCAAGTTGCCCAGGGCCTAGTCGAGCTTCACCTTGAATATCTCCAAGGAAAATGCCTCAACCACCTCTCTGGGCAACCTCTTCCAGTGTTCCACCACCCTCAGAGTAAATAAATTTTTTCTAATATTCAACTTAAATCTACCTTTCTCCAACTTGGCATAAAGAGGAGAAAAACAAACTTAGCCTCATGTCATCCAGGTTTCAGCTGTTACAATAGTTGCACAATAGCAGAGATGGGATTTGGGTTATGATATCTCTAAAGCTTTGCTCAAATGCAAAATGCAACTTCCCAACAGCCACTGCACAACCACCAGCTTAATTACATTACGGTAATGGTTACAGGTGAAACCAGTCATTTAGGAACCTCATTGCAGCTTTACTCCTACCCAGCTACCACAGTATCTTATTTTACATTTACAGTTGCAAACCAGCACAACAACCTCAGCAGCACAAATGCTGACTAGCCCTTCACGTTTATAAAAAAAGACGACATTTAATAAGAAAACACTGATTTAAAGGCAGTGTACTTGCTTTATGACTAACCACACTCGCTCAAAGCTTGCTGGGTTTTTGCTAAACTCAGCATTTTGGAAGGGTAAGTGAAAATACTGGACAACTTTAAGTGTATTAATTGTATTCTGTGCTCTTGGAGAGAGGAAAACTGCATCCCTTCACCCCCAGGACCCTTTGCAGACTGGGATTTCCCTTCCATGGAACCTAATCATGGACCTCCTTAATTTAACAGAACAGGGATATCTCAGCTCTATTATGGACATTCTTCTCTTGGAAGTCTAATTCACATAATACAGTCACATGCTGCATATGCAAATTACACAAGTATCCATATGCTTAATTTATACGACTATTTAACCAAACTGGCATAATAAATATGTCTAGTTAGATACTTGCAGTAAGTGTGCAGCTGTCTGGAAGGAGGTACAAAATCACCCTCAGTGAGATCCAAACTGCAGCTGTCATTAATCAAAGCTTTGCCCTTGAACATTCATCGTGGTGGTATTGCTGTGACGAAGTGGACGTTTACTGCCGTCTGGGACAAGAAGATTTTACTTCCTCCAAATAATTCAAGTTATGCTTGAATTCAATGCTGCAGATGCTGTGGAAAAGCCAGCTTTCGTGCTTGTTCTCATCACAGAAAATAAGCAGAAGATAGATCATCAAAATAATCTTTCACTAAAATTATCTGTAAAATGCTGCATATTTCAATGCTGAACTTTTGAATGGTATGTATCAAATCCCTTTGAAATTATTTATGTTTAAGAGAAATAATTGATGTTTCTTGATGATCTTCAGACCCCAATTGGATGCCGTCCTGAGTGATGTGCTCTGGGCAATCATGCTTTAGCAGGGGAGTTGGACTAGATGATCTCTCTCTACAGGCCCCTTCCAACTCTGCCAATTCCATGATCCCATGATTCTTGGATCAATGAATAATGCAATCAGGAAAGACTTGATTGTTAGGTCAAGTGATGATTTTTACAATATTGAAAAGGTGGCGTAGAAGTTTTAGTAAAAATGAGGTTCCATCTCTAAAGATAAGCCATTCACTACATCCTTTGATCAGAAAAGAGCAGTGACTGTCAAAGTTACTCTCCCACTGTACTGATAGTGAAGGTGAGGTTTCAGAAGCTCAGGGAATGAAACCAGAGCAGTTCAGAGAGCTTGAAAAAGCATAGAATGGTTTGGGTTAGAAGGGACCTTTAAAAGTCATCTAGTCCAAACCTTCTGATATAAGCAGACACATCTTCAATTCAAGCAGGTTGCTCACAGCCCCATCCAACCTGACTTTGAATGTTTCCAAGGATGGGGCATTTACCAGCTTTCCAGGCAACCACCCTCATTATAAAGAATTTCTTCCTTATATATAGTCACAATCTCCCTTTTAGTTTAAAACTATTGTCCCTTGTCCTATCACTACAGGCAGTACTAGAAAGCCTGTCCCCATCTTTCTTATAAGGGTCCTTTAAGTACTGAAAGGCTGATATGAGGTCTCCCCGCAGCCTTCTCTTCTCCAGGCTGAACACCCCCAACTCTCTCAGCCTGTCCTCACAGCAGAGGTGCTCCAGCCCTTTGATCATCTTTGTGGCCTCCTCTGGACCCACTCCATATCCTTCTTAAGTTGGGGGCCCCAGAGCTGGCCAGAACACTCCAGGTAGGGTCTCACCAGAGTAAAGCAGAGGGCCAGAATCACCTCCCTCAAACTGCTTGCCATGTTTCTTTTGATGCAGCACAGCATGTGGTTGGCTTTCTGGGCTGCATCAAGGCTTCACTCTACTTAGATGCTGTGCCATCATTCCTTTTCAAAGATGAATAACATCTTTTCAAATATTTTTGGTTTTCATGTAGTTAAGAACATATGAGCCTCATTTTGTATGCCTTGCTAGCAGTTAACCAGGGTTCTTCACAGAGAACATGATATTTGCCCGTAGAGGCCAAAAAGCCAGTGGATCTACCTGGATCCACTGAAACAAAATTTAGCCATAAGAACAAGGTTTTGGGTGACGGCTATCAGGCATATTTTTTAGGGTAGATGAAAGATGATACACTTGAATTTAATCACTGGGGACAATATGCAACATCTGAAGAAGTGTCTGAAGGTATATTCTGACAATGCTCATGAGATCTCTCCCAATACCCTCAACATATGAGCTCTGCCATGGAGATGACACACGCCTGCACCCATCTTCTAGCACTAATCTGGGATTCATAGTTTAAAACTCTGTTCATCCCCAGAACCAAGCAGCTACATGCACCAATTTTTAGGGATGTTCCCTGGGCTGTGAATTGTTTGGGAGAATGCTGGTCAGATGGGCCAAAAACTTGTAAGAAACCTTTCAAGCAACTTTACGGTCCAGATGATTGAGTCCCCCTGTGTGGAAACATACGTGTTCCCAGGTTGATTCACTAATAAAGACAATTCCAAATAGATTTCAGCTGTCAATATGTTGTCAGAGAGTGGTATATTAAATGGCAAAAGTGTGCACCTGGGCAGTTAGTTAAATTTGCTGGAAATCCACACTTCTGCTTGTCTTGCAGCAACTTTGTCGTGTAACCATACTTACAGGAAATTACTGAGAATTTGCTGAGTGCAGCTTCTTCGGCATTTGTCAGCCATCTGCTCGGTCCTAGCACTTGTGTATATTGCTTGCGCATGAGATGTGCACCACTTCATGCTGGTTTATGAGAACATTATCCAGTTCAGAAGGAGCAGAGGTTCCTCCTCGTCACTGTCAGCTGTGCAGTCACCCACCAAAGGTTTTGAATTTACTCACGGTGCCACTGAGAGCCTCTAAGGACATTACCTACATACAGCAAATTCTTGAAGTCTTTTTGCCACAGTTCCAGCCTTGTACTTCAAAGCAAAACACTGTGGTTTAGCTTTTTTAGTTTTGGGGGGAATTACTGTAAACCTTTTGTTTAGTAAACGCCTCCCCAAAACTTTGTTCTTTGACCAGCACTTGTCAAGTACCTTCTTTTTTTAAAAAAAGCATTGCAGTTTGTGAATCAGTTCTAGTATAAAGCAATATGTGAGGAGCAATGGACCTGAGGTAAGTAACTACCAAGTCTCTCATGTCCAGGGATTTCCAGGGAGGGCAATGAACAGGAATTGTAGTATTGTCTGAGGGTTTTTTACAGCAAGAGGAGAAGGTCTGGCAGAGCCAACTACCTCAAGCTGTACCATTTACCTTTGCATCATGACTATGTTCATACTACTGTTTTTCAAACAGATGATAAGGATGGGCGCTGAAGAAGTTGGAGCCAGTTGACAATTTGAATGAACAACAATCCTAAAAAAAAGCATTTGAGAATTGTGAAGAGAAGATTTTTATGCAGAACCATCCATATCTCCTATCCTTTCGCAGGGCTTAGCATGTGTTTGCCTTCCACAGTGATCAAGTCCTGTTTCAAAGGATGATTCTTACAGAAACATTCACATCAAATTTACTTGAGTGCAAAGCTCATAGAATATGAATTCTGACTGAAAAATCTTGCAGTTATTGTATTCAGCCTTAAAAGTGGTGCTGGATGCCAGTACAGGTTAGTTCAAACGTATATGACACAACTCTTATTGTTAGTTATTTATAGGTCTATACAAATTTGTAATGCACTTAGAAAATGTGTTTATTCCAGCAAGGACAGAGGGATCTTGTCCCAGTGTTCCTATGTCTTCATCTCTAATCACCCTCACTTGCCATCCACATTGCCTAGTGAAAGTTCAGGAGCAGCCCTTTTGTTTACCCTTATGTCCTTCACTTAGAGCTGCCCTGATTTAATGCCAACGTCCCATTTAAACGTAAAAGATACCTGGTGTAAATACATCTCATCATGACAACACTATTACTGTATTGTGCCTCACAGCTCCATCCCTATTTCTCCAGAGATCCGTTTCCTCAGCACCTGAAAATCAATATTCGAAGGTAAAAGCAATACAAGTGGGGTGTTCAACAAAAAGCCATTGGAGTTCCCTCCTTGGACCTCTCTTTAGTGAAAGTAAAGCCAAACTGCATCAAAACTGGGTACAAAGAGAGGAACTCAGCTCAGCAGTTCTCTGGCCACGTGGCCTTATTACAGGGACCTTCAAAATATATCCTAATGTTACACCAGGAAAGCCCAAATTCTGTAGGCAAATGCTGAAGGAAACCCCCCAGCACTCTGTACTTTGGGAGTCTGTTGATATCCTGGGGCTGACGAGCAACATGTCAAAAAAGAGACGATTCCTCCAAAAAGGCACAGATCCCACCCTTCAACCTCAACTGCAGAGGCCAAAGGTGAAAATGTAGTGAAGCTAAGAAGATACTTAATTCAGAATCTCCTTTTAAAATTCACTAACGGGTTCTATTGATTTTCTCCTTCAACTGAAATTTTACAAGGACGGAATTATCGTGAAAGGAAAGGTCATGAGTGACATAAAAGATAACAGAAAGACACTCCAACGGGAAACTTGTGCTTAGCAGTAAGTCCCAAGCCAAAAAGTCTTACATGATAAACAAAACACTTAGCAAAGCTAAACAAATAGTGCTCGTCCCTTCCCCAGAGCCCTGGCAGGGACTTTATCTCATTAAAGAACTGGATTTTCTTATCCAATATTTACAGCCCTGGTTCTACGTTTCTCCTAACAATTGTTATAGTCCGAGACAAGTAGTCAATGAAAGATGCATATATTTTACCATGTGTGGGATATCAACTGGGATTCTTATGTTGTCACCAAGGCACCTCCCTTAATCCCCAGGAACCACTGACAGTTTTTCTGAGATCTTATCCTTCTCGCTCACATGCAACCTTTGCACCACACACAGAAAGATTTTCTTGGCTTGGTGCTACATATGCCTCCAGCTCAGACTCTTAAAGCAAAGCCTATTTAAATTTGTGCAAAAAGAAATATAAAATCCATGCACAAGTAGATATAACTTCCCAAGGAAAGAAGATTCCTTCTCCTTCGGGAGTACCTCCTCAGAAAAATAACAATATTTCAGGCACATTGCCAGCTCCACCCAGAAAAAGATTCCGTTTCAAAAGCATGTTTAAAGCAGTAGTTGTTTGCACTGTTCTTGTATATTTGCTGTTGTTATTGTTCTGCTTTACCTGGATTCTTACTACACAATTCAGCCAATTTAAACAGCAAACAAGATTTCCTGATTTCAAAAGCAACACTTCTTGCCATTGCCTACGGAGAGTTACACTTTTATATTTAGATGTATAACCCTCATTCCAAGGCCAAACCAATTAAGGGGCAAATTACGTGGACTGAATCTCACCCTACAGCTTCTTTTGGACTTGTTCAGCCTGGAGAAGAGAATGCTCTGGGGAGACCTTAGAGCAGTATCTGAAGGGAGCTACAGGAGAGCAGGAGAGGGACTCTTTGTCAGGAAACATAGTGATAGGAACAGGGGTAACGGTTTTAAATTGGAAGAGGGGAGATTTAGATTGGATATTAGGAAGAAATTCTTTCCTGTGAGGGTGGTGAGGCACTGGAACAGGTTGCCCAGGGAAGTTGTGGATGTCCCATCCCTGGAAGTGTTGAAGGCCAGGCTGGATGGGGCTTTGAGCAACCTGGTCTGGTGGGAGGTGTCCCTGCCCATGGAACTCAATGATCTTTAAGGTTCCTTCCAACTCTAACCATTCTATGATTCTATGAAATCATGCACAACTGTAGGTTACAGTCATAGGCTGACCTCTGCTCCTAGATCAGCTCACAGAACACTGGGAACTAAACAAAATCAGTGGACCCTCACTTGCAGGTGGTTGGGGTAATAGCAAACTTAGCAGAATATTAATAAAATATCCTGTTTTAATTTTGTGTTTCCATTAGAACATTGATTGTCATTGTATTAATGTACATGAAGCTGGTTTATTCAATCATAATCACTCAGATTTCATGTTATGAGCAAGCACCACCCAAAGTAAGACAGACAGTAAGAAGACATACATTTCTCCAAACTGTAAGATCGATAATTTGAGTAATTAACAGATTTGTAAAAAGAACAATTTATCACCAAAAAATGCAAACATACAGAGCTACATATTTATTCATAATTTGTATATCAATAAAAGCTTAATGTTGCCTTCTATTTTCCTATGGTCCAATTTCTAATTACTGCTTGCCAGTTTCTGACCCACTTTTGCTCTAGCTGGATATCCCACCCCATCTTCCACAGCGAAAATAACAAAACTGAGCAAGAATAGGGCCCTGACTGGTCTAAATTCCCTCCATGAGAATGAAGACAGACAATGCTCTCTATTATAACTTCAGCCTGACAGCATAAATCCGGATGACCTCATGGTCTGATGTAAGCTTTGTGTTCCTCATTTAAGCTCTGTGTTCACTCACAAGTGTCCTAAGAGGTCTTGGGTCAGTCACTAAAGCCTTTGTTCAGATCAGCTGGGCTTTGCAATCTGTAAACAAAGTCCCAGCAGTGACATGGACAGCGGGGCACCACCCCACAGGGATGGGACTCCTCGGGGGGCTTCTGTGTTCTTTAGATATGAGCATTAGACGTCTCATTCTCACCAAACACACCTATTGGGATGTCAAATGGAGACACTGAAGTGCAGCCAGATGGATTAGGAAGCCAGGGTTAGGGAGCACTGGACACACCGGGAGTTAAAACTTCTTTTTGATTAGATGAGGACTATTAGTTATATCCTTGTTCCAGAGGAGGGCTGTGAAGGTGTGGTCTTCAAAATAAAAAGGCACTCCTCTGAAGACCGTCTAAACCTCTCAGATCAGTTGTCCTTGTTGCAAACTCAGGTACCAACTTGCAAAATATAATCTTGACCTCACACAACACATCCATTTTTGAATGCTTTATACACCCTTTGTTATGCGCAAAGATTAAAAGGGCTTTCTAATTCCTCATCTAATGAGACTCTATACAGAAAAGCAGCTGGAGCTCCTGTTCATAAATACCTTGCTCTAATTACAAGATAAGCAAAAGAATTAGGCTTACTAATCATAATAAATCACTAAGCAGAAAATGTAATAAAATCTAACAAGGTTTCTGTATATTTTATTGTGTATAATATACAAACTCTGTATATTAGCATCTACTGCAAAATGCCACGCATGCAACTAATTAAGTGAAGAGTATTTTTCTCGCGGTAAGTAGAGCACCTACATTTCTGCAGTTATTATACCTGTGGAAAGTCTGTCCTGGTTCGGCTCCCATTCAAAGATGGGAGGAGAAATCAAGTCAGCATTACAGCCAGTTTCGTGTGATGGCTCTCTCAAGTGCATTTCGGAAATGGTCAGAACAGCCAGGTAAAAGAGCTCTAAATAAACAAACAGTGCTTTGCACAACCATAAAGCCTCTCATCCAAGGACTTCAATGCATTTGATAAATATTAATTATCTAACTCCCATACTGCTGCTTTGAAGTTGGCAAGGGATATATTTAAGTATCACTTTGTTTGCTACTGAAATGCATTCTCCCTTTCTGCTCTTGAGCCGGATGCAGCAGCTGCTTAACAACATACATGAATATTAAACAAGAGTTTCAGAGGAGAAGTAAGGAATACTTAATCCAAAAGAAACCCCAGAGGGATTTACATGGGTAGAAAGCAATTACTTAAAGCTATGGCCCCCAAACTCCGTGGGTGACTTTGTTTTCCTTCAGCCACCTCCATTTTAAATTTAAATTTTCGGTGGTTGTTAATAATACTGGAGGCTATGCAGGCAGCCTGTCACCTCTGAGAAGAGAGAACACTAGCACAAAATCTGGGCCAGAATTGGTAGAATCTTGCTTTTATTCTGGCAAAATGAGCCAGGGAACTTAAGTGATCACAGCACAGTCAGATTTTGGCTTTACACTGCTGAAAGAGGATATGAATAGCTGGTTGGAGTTCAGAAGATCCAATAATTAAGCCCTCAAACCCTCAAACAGCTATTCCTCTCACCCAAACACTGTCTAACTGATGAGACCTCATCTTCAACACATCCCCAGCATTACGGAGCACCACACCCAGGAGCAGTGGTCATCGGCTTGCTCAGGGTTTCTGTCTCATTTCTCTTGGTACCAATGAGTTGTAAGTGGCAGGGTACAGCTCCTGAGAGTGCAGAGAAGTCACACCTTTGGGGAAAACTCTGGTTTGAACAATGACATCTCAGCCTCACATCCTACATTTATGGGGAAACCTCTTTACAGTCTAACAGTGCATCATCTACTTAATATCTAGCTGTCTCAGCATCAAGACTAAGTTCTTGCTCAGGCAGACAAAAACTATTAGAGAAGATTCAGATTCATAACAGGACAAAATTTGCCAAGGAGCCATTCCAACAGTGCAACAGGGACGCTGCCGACTGTGCAGCAGAAACCAAACAGGAAGAGAAGATAATATTCCTTTACCGTGAAATATCATCACCAGTCACTTCTCATTGTGACAAAAAGAGAGGGCATTTAAACAAGACTGGCATTAGTTTGGTACCTAACTATATCTACAAATTTCTTTACTATTTCAAATAGCCTCTGTTAGAATGGGGGGCAGGCATTTTGCCATGGAAATCTCCAGCATTCTCCCTGTAAATATGTCGTTTGTACCCACTTTTTGTACTTCAAATCCAATTTTTAACATTTTTCCTAAACTATATTGGATAAATGTAACCAGCTAGCCCATTCTGACAGGCTATCCAAATTATTCGCTTAGTTTTACACCAAATCTACATCAGCGCTTCCAGTTTAAGTATCTATTATATAACAGCTTAACTTGAACATCGTTATTAACCAGAAACAATTCAAGCCAAACATTCATGTTAATTGAAAACATCACATCTTTATTTTTCCATCAAATTATGAAATTACATCACTAGATGGCCCTTTTAGGATCATCAAGTTGGGCTTCTTGGATCTTATGTTCCTTGTATGCTTTAACACAAAGGTAAAAATCTTTAATGTTGCCAGCGTAGCACACAAATCATTTGCCCTGCACTGGCTCTCCCCCAGGACCAAAATACCTCCAACAAAAACCTGATTTACACAAACACAGAATCTGAATTCTCTGAATCAGGTCTCTTTGATTCATCACAACAGATGACAGCAGAGCTGGGACCACCCGCTACGGGGCAGTGGTAGAGGGACCTTCTACTTGGCATACATCAAGGAATCCATTCTCCTAAAAAGAATTTATGTCTTAAAAAGGTCAAGTGTATTTTACTGAAGAGTTCATTTGGCAGCCAGGCATTCAGCCTGTCAGACGAGCACTACGATAGCGTTAATGACCATTTAATATAGAGAAAACTTGACCTAGCAAAATATGAGTAACTTTTTCCTCTTCCATGGTGAAGAACGAGAAGAGACCTTTGTATGGCTGATATGAGAGAGACCACACCAAGCAGTACTTTGCTTGACCTGACAATAACACTCTCTAGGGCCAGGAATCCCACAGAGGAATCCCTGCAGAGGGCTTCCCAAAAGAGAAAGCAAGTCTTTCGTGCTCTCCCAATTCCTTTAAATCTCTAAGCACAACACCATCCTACATGGTTGCTTCCATTGAAGGAACATCCTACTTTCCATTGAAGAGATTGGTATTTCTTTTCGACATCCTGCACAAAACTGTATCTGAGCACACGGTAGGCATCTGGATGAGGTTTGGTGGTGGTGCATTTACACCACTTTATATCTTGGAGGCTGATTCATAGGTACAGAGCATACACACTAGTGCAATACAGATCTTAAATGAGCTTACTCATTTCTATGTTGAGAAATCCTCCATCCCATTTCCTAGATGTATACATCTTTACCTAAAACTAAGCAAATCTTTGGACAGCTAATAAATTAGCACAAAGACATGTTGCTGAGACATATTGCACTCCTGCTTGCCTTGGCACCATGGCTAGTTGCAATTTTTTGAGCAATTCCAGAAAAATAGTCAATGGCTAGAAGAGTATTAAAGCACCTTGAGCTGGAGTTCAAAACACTGGGAACTCACAGGTATTTAAACTTCATGGAAAATAAGTGTAGGACACTTACACCACATAGCAGTGTTTTCTCCAACCTCACAAAAGCTCTTGTGATACTCAGAAGTCATTATAGCCTTCTGTGAAGCAATCCAGAACATTTTGAAAGGGAAAACACTAGGCTTACTGTGGACATAAAATAATACTCACAGATAAGTATACTTGAAATCAATGTTACCACAAGATGTCACTCTAAACTTTATTTAGAGAAAGAGTTTGATTAAATTTAAAGCGATCAAAGTTACTTTTTTTCCAAGTATATTTATTTTTTTCCAAGTTGTATTTACAAAACATAAAACATAAATGAATTGCTTATAATTAAAAAAAAAAAAAAAAAACAACTAAACAAGCATAGGAAATGCAGTCTACCACACCAAAACTCTCTGGTGAATCCTGAGAAGGCAAGCTGGGTAAGAAACGATGAAGAGAATAAAAACAGAGCAGTTATTTGGTTTTAGACAGAGGTTAATGAGGAAAAAGAATGAAGTTACAGTTTTACATTGCAGTTCAACACTGGAGATTAAAAATGATTCAACAAAGAGCAAGACTTGGGAGATAATACCCAGTACAGAATGTATCTCTGCATCTATCCCTCTGTGTCACTGTAATTAGGTCGGATTGATTTCTCCTAGTTACTATCTAATTACTATCTGTTTTGAAATATATTCTCCCTAGTACCTTTTAGACATTTCCTACTACTACCTGCAGGTAGTTCTGAGTTCCAGGAAGGCAGTGACTCTCCTAACTCTCCTGCTGAAAAGAAGCATTAATATATATAAAAAATAAAAGAAAAAAAAGCAATTGTATCATGTATGTGTATATATATACATGTATATACATACATAATAGTGTGAATATTGTGAATATATATAATTTTTATGTAAATATACATCTATATATAAATCTATATAACCAGGATTTTGGCAGGAGAAGGCAACTAGGGCCACATCGTTATCTGTCTGAGGTGCAGGCAGAGGACCGGCTCAGGGCATGCAAGAAGGCAGCAGCAGAGATAAGATCTAGAAGCAAGCTCTAGATCTCCAAGCGATGCTATTCTGACACTTCCACTATCAGTAGCACATCAAAAGTGATAGTGATCCCAGTCTCAGTATCTCCAAGAAGTATGAATCACAAATCATAGTATGGTTTGGGTTGGAAGGGACCTTCAAGATTATCTAGTTCCAGCCCTACTGCCATGGGCAGGGATATCTCCCACTAGACCAGGCTGCTCAAAGCCTCATCCAACCTGGCCTTGAACACTCCCAGGGATGCGGTGCCTTCAAAACACGGATTTTGCAGAAGAAAACCATCTAATTCATCTAAACAAACTAACCAGTGGGACAAAAGTCAGGCCTAAGAGAAAGAAAGAATTACCTTTGGTAGTGTCAGTATCTCCATTACCTCAAGCTGTGAAGGCTAGCATGAAGTGTCTGACACTTTCGCCCTCCCTTTAAAACCTGTGTGTTACACCATCACACAATGGCATTTAGGAGGATAAGCTCTTTTTACTATCCTTCAAATCTAGGAAACCACCATGCACAATTAACTTCAAAACACCAATAAGGTTGTAAAAGTAAGTTCCAAAGTTAGAAAGCATCACACTTTAAGTACATGGTCACATACCATTCTGCCCCCTGCTCTGAGAAGGGGAAGATGTCTGAGCAAGCTTCACACCATTACCTCAGCAGCTGAAAGGCTGAGCCATAAGAAGATTTCTTGAAGGTTCTTTAGCTTAAGAGCATTAAATGCCACCCCGGGAATTAAATCCTACCTCTGACTCCTACAGAGATGGTCGGAAAGTCACGTACGCTGCACTTTTCCAAAATGATGACCCATCCTTATGTTTTAAGCACCCAAAATGAGACACTGGGATGATCTTGCTGGAATAGTGACAATCTCTGTTACAGCTGGAGCTGTGTCCAGACATTCAAATTGGTGTGTGTGGTGATGTATCAGGTCAGAAGTGTCCTCCAATCAGGCCTCTAAAATAAGTAGATATTTTTAACTCTATTTCTCAGGGCTTCAGTACCACCTCCATAGCACAGAACTGCAGTCATCTCAGTAAATAACAATGGGGAAGCAATGGATTAAATACTTGCACACGAGCTGTCTTGCTCCTTCTACTCACAGAACGAAGCAGGATTTTTGAAGTAAAACAATATGAGGTTAAATAAGTAAGAAGCATCACACTGTGTGTATGTACAGGAATTGAACTCAGTTCGCAGAAGGTAGTTACCTGCCTTAAGTTATAGTACTGCCCTATCTCTGACCACAGACCTTATTCTCTTCATTTCACAGTGTTCTGAAATACCACATCATTTTCATGTAACATAACATAATGATTATTATAATAATAGCTATTTTCTATTTCTAATGCCTGGGATTTTATGCAATAGTGCCTCGATCAACTACATCAGCAGAAATTCAAACCCACACAACTATTGAGCACAAAATGGGGACAGAAAAGAACAAATGAAAGATATAAATTCAGTCTCCTTTGAAAAGAGCTTGCAATTATCTCAGTGGCAGATCCGGGTGACAGAGCCCAAACACAGTGGCAGAAAATGGACCACTCAACAGAATAAACACACGATGGGGATGAGCAACAGTCTGCAGTATTTCTTGTCAAGACATATTTTAATGCCCAACAGAGCTCCAAAGTACAGAATCATACCTGAGCAAACTACAGTAGAAGTTTCAGAGAAATTTGATATCCACAGTTACCTCTTACTATATATATATTCATTTAAATAAGTATTATATGTATGTGTATATATATATACACACAAATATATACATATATGTATAGGTAGGATTAACCAGTTTACTTTCATGCATTTTAATATACAGGGCTCAGTTCCAATTTCACTTGAATCTCATAAATCAGTGGTTTTCACTGACACCTGTGACACTGGAAGCACAGGGTTAAGAAAGATAGTCCTGGAATTCCAGAAGAGCCACAGAGGTGGTACCAGGCAACAGACTTGGCTCATTTTTAGCAGCTTTGAAAAGTGTAAGGAATAACACTCTTCAAGGCAAAAATGGTTCTGTGATTTTAAAATTACCATGCAGTTTCTTAAAAAGTTATAGTCGCTATGCAAAAATCCCATCACAGTCTAGCCTAGAATGACTCCACAGACCAAAATATTAGAGAGAGAGAACAGCTCTGCTATTTTAGAGACAAAAATAAACACTGGGATTACTGATGGAACAGCTTGCTCCAGATTATTTTCTTCCATTTTATTAGTAGATGTACAAACTACATTAGCAAGATTTAAATCCAGTCTTTCTTTACTTAACACCAAAAAAAAGTCAGCTGTCTCATTGTCCTTTTATATCCCCTCAACTTGAAAAAGGAGAATACATTATTCAAAAGAAAACCAGATCATCTAAATGCATCTCTTAATAATTTGTCTCTATTTCTCACCACAAACCAATAATAAAGGGTTATCCCTATTTAATGCAAAGAAAAAGAAAAGCTTCACACTGGGACAGCAGCCACACGGCAACAGCTGCCGCAACTGCATTTTATTAACTCTAATTATACATGGAATCCATATGGCCAATACACACTTAAAAAAAAAAAAAAANAACATGTACAACATATGACCAAAACACCACAAAAAAAAAAAAAAAAAAAAAAAAAAAAAAAAAAAAAAAACCAAAAAAAAAAACACCACACTTTGGGAACAAAAAAGGGCTTTTATTCCTTGTTGGACATCGAAAACTAACAAACTCAACAAATTCCCACATTGCTTATATTAAAGTCTCGTCTGAAAAAGTTTCTTTCCAATGCAGAGCTTTTTGCATTTCGAAAGAGAAAAATCCACAAGGCTGCTGAGTTCCTGAGATGCCAACGCGATCATTCATCACTAAAAAGGCAGAGGCAGCAAAACACGAGCAGAGGGTTGCATTAGGATTACAAGTGATTATGTATTACCCAGGTTGTACCAGCGCTGTAATCGGTTTCTTCTTGTACACAGATAGGCTGAGAATCCAAACACAGACCTGGGCCAGGATTCTGAACTTTTCAGAGTCCATCAGCATTCGTACCCAGCATTTTCGTGTAATTCCTTATGGAAAAGGTTAACAGCAAGGATGATATTTCAATCAAAATTTCCACAAATGTAGGAGGTATCAGAGCTTTGCTTTTACGTTCAAGTCTTTTCTAGTAACTCACCAGCTTTTGATATCTAAATTCTTTCACACAAAAACTGATTTGGGGTTCCCACACCAGATTCCCACATCTTCACACGCACACCTTCTCTCAGCACAGGAAGGACATGTGAACGGGTCCAGCACAGGGCCACAAGGATGATCAGAGGGATGCACCACCTCTCCTATGAAGACAGACTGAGAGAGCTGGGATTGCTCAGCCTGGAGAAGAGAAGGCTCCGGGGAGACCTTAGAGCAGCCTTCCAGTATCTGAAGGGAGCTACAGGAGAGCAGGAGAGGGACTCTTTGTCAGGAAGTGGAGTGATAGGACAAGGGGTAATGGTTTTAAACTGGAGAGGGGAGATTTAGACTGGATATTAGGAAGAGATTCTTTGCTGTGAGGGTGGTGAGGCACTGGAACAGGTTGCCCAGAGAAGCTGTGGACACTTCCCACCCCTGGGAGTGTTCAAGGCCAAGCTGGATGGGGCTTTGAGCAACCAGGTCTGATGGGAGGTGTCCCTGCCCATGATGGGGGGTTGGAGCTTTAACGCCCTTTCCAACTCTAACAGTTCTATGATTCTGTGATTCTAAGGTGGAAAATGACCTACTTACTTTAATATGAAGATATTTTTGTGTGAGGGCTAATCACATCTCCAGGTTGGCCAGTAAGAGCAGGGAGTGCCATGCCTGGCTCTATCTGCTCCTCACCTCTAACCAATAAGGCATCTCTGAAACACCCAATCGCTCTCAATGGCAAAAGCAACTGAGATTTTTCAGACATACAGAAATACTTCATCTTCTCCCTCACAGACACAGCTAAGAAAAACTGGGGAACATTTCAGACCTCTCTGGGTATCTTCAGCCTGGTATTGTAACGTGATGTCTGTCTGTCCTTTTCCTGCATGTGCATCTGTCTGTCAGCTCTCACTGACTGACTTTGAACCCTCTGCCCAATGTCAATGCAACTCAACAGAAGTGAAGAAGCCTCAGCTCCTCCAACAGATCTGCAGGTACCATGGCGGGGGGTGGGCGGGGGTGGGCAGGGAGAGTTAGAAGAGCTGGAAAGATATGAAGAACCTGCAGGGGAAATTGCACTGCCCTGGGAGTCAAGATAGTGGTGGGTCAAAATCCACAGGAAAACAGTCACATTTAGACGTGCCATTTTTTAGAACAAACTGTTCACTCCATGCAACCAGACTTTGGCTGGAGAATTGTGAGGGTTAGTTCCCGGAGCTGGTTGCAGTCCAGCCCCCAGCNGAGAAAAAAAAAAAAAAAAAAAAGAAAAAGATCACAGAGTTTCAAACCATCCCGAAGATCTAGTGCTGCTACCTTTAGCTATTTTGAGAGAAAGCTCAAATTTGCTTACTAAGAGAATTGGACTTCAAGAATAAAAGCAGCTGCAGCTGTCTTCAGGCAAAACAAAAGCTGCCCTTGAATTTCAATTTCGGTTCTGCTGTAATTTATGCCGCAACAAAGAAAGATGCCAGTTTGGAAAGTAGGGCTCTGTGCGGAGTAATAACAGGCTTCCCCATTGTCAGAGATGTCATTTGAGCGTTTCTCAAATGTGACAGAGCACTGAAGGGTTTCTGCATATTTCTTTTTTTGCTCCTCGACATTTCTAACAGTCAGGGAGGGTTTCAATATTTTTAGATAACGGCTATAGCAGAATCGTTATTTTTCAGTCCGGGAAGGTCTGAATGTAAATCTTTGGAAGAATCACTCCAACACAGGGTCCAAGGCAGGTAAAGGCAATGGGAGATTTTTCTATTGACTTTGTGAACGCTGGGCTCAGGACATCAGTGAGAGGATTGCCCGACATCCCTGAGCTGGCCACAGGTTTGGCTGCATGGGATTAACTCCCAAGGAATTCAGTCTTGTTACAAGAGGTGACAGGCCTCACTGGGATTAACTCTAGAGAACGATGACATAGGAGATCGGTGACCTTACACTCAGGAGCACTGTAAGTAGGCTAAATCAAACACATAAGCGGGCTACAAACACCAAAACCATCCACCGAGAGCTAGCCTGGCAAGTGTGAATAGATAACACACGGTTGTGTTTTCCTACTGAAAAGTTTCCCAGCACAGCAATTCCTTTCAAGTCCTTTCGGTCCCCAAAACACTGAAAAAGCACTAAGCACTGAACCACGCTTCTTCATGTGGATGGAGAAAGATTCCCGTGGGCCACCATCACCTTAGAAAGGTAATTGCCAATGAATTCCCCCATTTGGATATCCTCAACGCCAGCGGCTTTACCAGGAGCCTTGTGAAATTCAGCATCACCTTGTTGTCTGCAGTCCCACAAATGTCAAATCTCACATTCGCTCAAAGGAAGAAGTACAAAAGGAGTCTTGGTGGTTGTGGAGAGCAGCCTGAAAATATCACTGCAGTGTTTCTCAAAGACAGATGATAGAGGCAGAGAATAACAACCTGAGGTATTTTATAGATTATTTCAATGCCTTTTGTGCAGATATCATAAGCTTTTTAACTTTAGTGCTACATGTATTTTGAGCTGTTGCATGATCCTGACTTTTCCTTTGGCATCTATAAACATTCTTCAACACCCACTCTGGAGCAGGCTCCATCCCCACCCCAGCACTCTGTTGCAGGTCTCCTACTTTTCTCACGTTCATCATCCTGCTGTTCACACATCTATGCCCCAGTCCTGACCCACCTCCTTCCCTCTAGTCTCCGGTTTCCCTATGTCACTATTTAAAGGGTTTCTCATTAAACATAACATGCCTAAACAAATTCACAGAATCACAGAATACCTTGTCTTTCCATTAATTGCTTCTACATTCTTTTCCTCTGTATATGGTCAACAGCATAATTAATCTTCTCAGCCTTAAAGCCTACAAATGGGCAGACTTTTTATCATCATGCTTACTTGCCATGCAGGGCTACATCTATCAAAATCTTTCCCATTTTTCACTCTTAGTGCCCTCTTTTTGTGATAGGGGCATGCTTCAACATCCCATCCCTATCTATGACAGGTTCCTCTCCAGTTTCTTTTATATCATAGAATCATCTAGACTGGAAGGGACCTCCAAAAGGTCATTGAGTCCAACCTCCCTGCAGTCGCAGGGACACCCTCAACTAGACCAGGTTGCCCAGGGTCTCATCCAGCCTCACCTTGAATATCTCCAGGGAATGGGCCTCAGCCACCTCCCTGGGAAACCTCTGCCAGTGCTCCACCACCCTCAGAAGAAATAATTTGTTTCTAATATCCAATCTAAATCTGCTCTTCCCCAACTTAAAGGCATTGCCCCTCGTCCTGTCGCTGCAGGCCTTTGTAAACAGACTCTCCCCAGCCTTCCTGTAGCCCCCTTCAGGTACTGGAAGGCGACAATTAGGTCTCCTCGGAGCCTCCTCTTCTCCAGGCTGAACAACCCCAGCTCCCTTAGCCTGTCCTCAGAGCAGAGGTGCTCCAACCCCCTGATCATTTTCGTGGTTCTCCTCTGGACCCGCTCCATCAGGTCCATGTCCTTCCTATCTTGAGGGCTCCAGCCCTGCACACAGGACTCCAGGTGGGGTCTCACCAGAGCGAAGTGGCAGAATCCCCTCTCTGGATCTGCTGGCAACACATCTTGTGATCTAAACTATCCTGAACTATCTAAACTATTCCTAAGCATTGTCCTAAGTGCAAGGGGAGATTCAGTCCCACCTCAGCTTTGTAGACACCAAAGTCAAGCAAACTAAGACAAGTCCGTAGGAAACCAAGCTCTTGACTTGCTTCATGCTTACTCTAGAAAATGTTTGTCAATGGCTAGTCTGTTATTTAATAGATATATACAGCCTAAAAATAATTACATCAAAGGAGGACTTGCTTTGGTTCTCTTAAATGGATATATTTTATGTTCTCCTTATATACCCTACCTGTCCTATAGCATTCTCCAGCAACACAGAGGATTGCAAGATATAACCCTGTTCCTGGAAACTGGGATACTAATGTAACACTATTGAGTTATGCAGCCACTTAATTTATACAAATTCCAATAGAAAAATAACATGTGATTGCAGAAGAATAATCTGGCTTCCTTTTTGACTTGGTTTAAAGGACATTATCCTTCTTTTAAAAAATGGATTGTTTTAACAGGGCTTATTTCAAATTGAGATGAATGAGGTACAGAGCTTAAAAAAAATGCTCTTACTAAAAACACAAAATTATATTCTAAGTCTCTAAATACAGGCTGTGTCACAGATGACCAGTAACTTCTGTAATCCTTACATTAACGTTTACTACAGCAATTTTTAAGAAGACAGGCACATCCACATTATTTTGCAGAAATGTTGCAATACCATTAAAAAAAAAAAAAAAGTGATGAAGATTTTAGTTGCAAATATGCCATTTCAAAATTCAGGCAAAGTTATGCAAGCATGAGAAAAAAAACATAAGACACAATTTCAAAGTCCTCAGGAAATACGTCATCCACTACAGATGGGTTTATCCGAATTTTAGAAAAACCTATTGGGATTAGTTTTTACTTAATACTGCATAAGATGATTACAGCTATTTGTGGCACTTTAATTCCTGCTGGAAACAAAACGATGTTTTATAGAGATGTATCTACAAAAAAAACCCCAACAAACGTAGCCCTGACATAAACCTCTTTCATCCATTCTCATTTTGCTGAACGGCCTTTTAAGCTGTAAAATCATGCACTTTTCTTAATGAAATAAAACCTAGATAAATAAATGGTAGAGGTTTTTAGAAATCAATTGTACTAAACTATGTATTGCACTATAAAAACTGATTAAGTTTCATAATGAAAAAAGTATTTGCTAGTTTTGACAGGTCTGTATAACTCTTATTACTCTCTTTCATGGTTTTCCTTTTTTTAAGTCTCCGGAATGCTTCCAAGGTGCTCCATTACAAAACAATCCCAGCAAACAAGACCTTTGGATTTCTGCAGGTTTCATTTCCTCTTCCTTGTATGGTTTTTTAAAAAAGAAAAGTTCATATCAGAACAACATGTGCTGCAATTTGAGAGAACCCTGGGATTTTAATATCGTCTAGCTATGGACGACCCTACAAAAAGCAAAAATCCTTTCAAGCTCATAATAACAAAACTGTACCATAATTCGTCACCATGCATAGAAGGATTGGTACAATGCTTTTGGTAAAAATAACTTGGAAATAACTTGAGAGCAATGGCAATATCTAAATATGAGTTCTTAATCTCGCACGCTCCTTCTGAAGAGCTTCTCCTCCTCCCTCCTCTTAGGGCTGGGTTTTCAAAGCATTGTGTTTGGGCCACTGGAGTGTAAATGGGACTCCAGAGACAGCAGCTCCACATGTCCCTTTGAAAATGTGCCTCTTAGCAACTAACTCAGCTGTAACTGAACACAGCAATTCTAGCAAGAAGTTCAGCAACAAGAACACCCTGAAGGGAGAAGGAGAGGCTTTAGGGGAGGTCGAATTAAAATGTAAAAGTACAGTCTTTCTTCAACAGTCCTTCTGTAAGATGATTACAGAACTTTTACTTCTATATTATATATATATAGGCACTTCTTGCATGTGTAGAATATACATATGAAAAATACTGAATTGAAAAAAACTGAGTATTGTCCCTGCCCATGGCAGGGGGGTTGGAACTCAATGATCTTTAAGGTCCCTTCCAACTCTAACCATTCTATGATTCCATGATTCTATGAATCCTCATTTTTTTCTCATGCTACCCCCCCAGTTCAAAAAGTCAACAGTTAATATTTATGAAACACACTGAAGATAAAAACAATCACGCCCAAATTCAAAGACAGCTGGTTGAATCCAATCACACAAGCATAAATTTGAGAACAAAAGGAACTAGACAACACTAGATTTGAAAAGTGCCTCTAATTATAACTATTTTTCTTTATCTGCTTTTTTTATACACAATTTAAGACATCTTACACATTTTCAAAGCATTTTGGAAGTTAACAAGAATTGAACACACATGAAAGGACAGGTATGGCTGCAACAGCTGAATTTATTTGTAAAGAAATTAATTTCTACTAAAGCCGTAGGACCTAAAAGACCTGGTTTTGGCACATAAAATACTGCTAACTTTATGCCCGGTAGGAATGCATACTTCTGCATCCAAATTAACATTTTTGTATAAAAATCCTGTTTTTTATTAGTAGTTACAGTCTAAATATTCAAAACATCAATCAATTCTGGATAAAAACAATGTCTGACAGCTGTAAACGAGATCAAGTTTTGGAAGGCAACGTACACTCAGACTCTGAAAGTTAAGATTATTAATATTAGGCCCTAAAAAACGGACACTTTCAAGACCATTAGACATTCTGTAAATACAAAATACAAAGGAACATTAGCAGAACAGAACTTAAGAAGACACCAGAAGCTCTCCCTAATGTATTTCTTTGTGGAATGGTTTGATTTATAGGTGAATGGAAGAAACTATGATGGGAAGCTAAAACAGATGGCATGGAAGTGGGCTTTTTTGAAATACTGATTGTGCAAGAACCTCATTACTGATTGTGCAATAACATCATCTACCAAGCTTAAAATACTGATGAGAGGTCAGTCTTTTGTATTATTCCAGAATCTAGACCAACCAAGTAGCAACCCAAATGTAATAATGAGAGATTTTTAACACATCTTGTGATGCCCAAATCTCTTTTATAAAAAGAAGCATTTAAGAACAAGGAAAAGACACCCAAAAGCCTACAATTTAAAATGCTATCTCACTTCTGTAGCGTCACACTCCTCAATCTCTTATGGCAGCAATCAAAAGAGTTCATTTATTCTACGTATTCAACCTTATACCGTAATAACTTTTTCATTTCTGGCATATGTAACACATCAACCAATGTTGCAGTGTAGCCACACACAAAGCACACATGTTGCTAGAACACTTTGAAGGATTACTTCAAAGTACTGCTGAAGTAAATGTCCAACTAAAGTCGCTTCTGGGACTTGCATATTTCTTCAGCACATACTTCTATATCCGCACTTATCTTCATAAAAAGAAACACAGAACTGTCCTACCTTTCAATTATGACTCCATTTCCTTTTTAAAAGAATACACTGCAATTAAAAATCATGTAGGCTTTATAAAATAAAGCTAATTACTTTAAAGAAGTTGAGTGAAGTAAAATAGCACTGACATCAATTACTTCCATTTGCAGGAAATGTTAGAGATTGATAACACACATTTTACATAAATGCTACAGAAATTACTGAAGCTCTTCCTGGACCAACAACACTTTCACAGTGACAGTGCAATATTGATGTGTTTCTACTTTTATGATATAAAAATCAATTTTTTTCCCTAACTGCTACTGATTGTAGTTCTGCAATGAGCACGACTGGTACTCTGGCCTCAAATAACCATAACCTGAAGGTATGTGTCGTTCCACAAACATCATTTCTATTAAGAAATGCAGCCTTCAGACTAGTTCTGCACAAAATGTACAGATGTTTGTGGAGGAATAAAACACCAAGGAGCCAAAGGAACGTGAGGAAGAGGACAAAGGAAGATTGAGCGAACGTGATGCACAGTTACTGTCACCGCTACCCCAAGCACTGCACAGCACAAGGGACAACAGAGATGCTACAGCACAGGGGTACCTTCATGACCTTGAAAACATCACATATAATAACTTATGGGTGTTATTTTATGTAAAGCTCCAAAACACCAAATGCTTGATTTTGACAAATGCCATCATTTAACAAGGTGAAAAGGGGTCCTTCAAATAAATGGGAGAAAGACTGAAAGATACGCCAGCACGTCTACTTGAACACTGCAGTATCACACGGATGGGAACATTCTGCCCAAGTTTCACTCAGGCATTTTTCTTGACTAATTTCTCAGTTTCTGTGGTTAACACTTTTCACAAAAACATAATTCAAAAGACATAAAGATTTCAGATGCTACTTGGTGCCAGTCAAATCAATGAAACTTCAGCTATTTACCTGTGCAGAGATCGCTTCATCTTCCACTTTGGAAAACCAGTTATATTCTACTCCGGTTCAGTAAATCCCATTAGACATAGAAAGCAGCAAGGTTTAGGAATAACCATTCAATGCCTTACCTTACATGAGATTTTTGTTACTCCTTCCTTTGAAATGCCATTGAAATATCAGGGCAACAAGTTTCCCCACAGAGCAGCTGGAAGGATCATCTCAATTGTTCCAGTGTAAATACAAATTAAATAGTGATCAATTAAGAAAGTTACCAGGTCTGACCTAGCTCTGGCCTTTCAGAGCATACAACTAGTATTAAATATTAGTACCTACCTAGAAGGGCCTGAAACAAGCTGCTCTTAAAGATGCCCATCACTTTTCTGATGGCTTTTTTCAGTTGTTGCTCTTCTGGCTTCCTCAGTTTTTTACAATATTCTTCCAGTAGCACTAAAGCTCGGTCAGTATCTAAAAATGAACAAGTACAAAAAAAAGAAGAGTCTTTTATTGGCTCTGGAAAGTATTTAAATGCTCAGCTATTAACTCCATATTTCTAAAGGCACCGTTCACGCATGTAAGGAATATTTACACCCAAAGTTGTTCGTTCTGTCGTTAGCTGTATATCATGAGCCACGCAGGTAAAACGGAGATATTCACCCAATACCACAACAGAAAGAGTACTGTGTATCCGAGATCTCCCTGCAAAGCGAAAATGATCATTTGAATGGCATCTACAACAAGTGTTTAACTTTCATTTATACAAAACCAGCTGGAAGCTATGGGGTTTGGATCAAATTACAGTTTGCAGAAGCTACGAAATTATAGACAATAACCATTATGGGTAACCATGCAGGAAAACTGGACTTAAAACACGTTCAGAGAAGACATGAAAGTCTTTGCTTGGCATCAGCAGCACTCCATTCTCTGTTCTCTGAATAGCAAACGTGTATCTGAAAGGCAAGTGTCCAAAAGGGTGGTTGGTTGTTTTTTTCTGTTCCCTCACTACATAAAATTGCTATCTACCTCTGTGGTAAAAATGAGATTTGATAGAAGCCTTTCATTCACATCTTGGCTCAAGCCTTTCAGCAAGAGTCCAGAGAAACAGAACTCTGTTTCTCCTGCTGCTATTATCATAGAATCAGGGAATCATAGAATGGTTAGAGTTGGAAGGGACCTTAAAGATCATCGAGTTCCAACCCCCCTGCCATAGGCAGGGACAACTCCCACCAGACCAGGTTGCTCAAAGCCCCATCCCGCCTGGCTTTGAACACTTCAGGGATGGGGCATCCACAACTTCTCTGGGCAACCCATTCCACTGTCTCACCACCCTCACAGTAAAGAATTTCTTCCTAATATATAATATATATTACCTAGATAATAGATTATCTTTGTGTAGTCCTTTGCCAAGAGCATGAGTGACATGAAATTGCATGAAATCCATACATCACCATCTTACGTGTAAGAAAACAGGAAAACAGAGAATCAGACTTCACCTTTCTTTCTCCCTATCCTCGCTAGTTCACAGAAACATACACACACACATGTATATATGACACTGCGATATCTGCACACGTTTGTAATTACATTGTCACCAAGTTTGCAATAAGATTACCGAACAATAACAAAACCACAAATTAATCACTACAGTGAAACAAGAAGTGCCTCAATCTAAATCTCTTACGCAAGCTTCACTACCAGAAGTTCAGACTCTTCAGTTACATTAAACTCAGTAAGTACTGTAAAGAGTAAAGCAGATTGCTTTTACCATTCTTTTTAATAAAGAACTGGAAAAAACCAAAACCCTTCTTTTTCACTATATAAAAATTGACCATCTTTGTCCATCCAAGGATCTTGAACATGATCCCAGTAGCATGGGCCTTGTGCTGTGACAATTAAATGAGTTCCCAGTAGGGGCAGAGACGAGACTTGTATTCTGTAAATTGCTGATGTTCTCAAATTAAAAAGGGGAAATATTTAATCAATGGGTAACGTTCAAGAAGATGCAATTTCTTTTCTTTCTCCTCACAGAAAATCTGGCAGGTCACAAGCATTTTAACAAAGAAATGAAAAGAATATAAAAGAATGGTATTTATATGTGTATATATATGCACTCACATATATAAAAATACAAGGAAATAGCACATGTATATGAAGATTAGGAAGGATTTTTTAGCAGTGTAGATATTTGTACAATGAAGGAGCTCAAAGTTCTCTGCTGCAATTCCACCTTCAGTGGTTCTCCAAGAGGAACCCCTTCTTTCTGTGAGAGCCGTTCCCAGGGCAGGTAAGGGTTAGGCAAGTGCCCTGTTTTCACCTAAAGCCACTAGTTCCCTCAGGATCCACTTAAAGAGAGAGATCAGCTCTTTTAAAGGCCAGGTCACAACACCTGGGCTGAGCTCCCACCACAGATCACCCAAATCAAAAGCACAGCCTCAAAACAAAGTTCTGGGTCCCAGTGGGATATAGTTGGGATATTCCCAAAAAATGTCTGAGAATACACAACTCATTCTACATATGACCTCAGCTTCTTTTGCCTTGAAAATCCCAATCACTTCATACTTTTTGCTTCCACATGTCTGACCCACCTGTGAAGACTGTGTTTTTGCCTATATACTGAGAGTTCTGGCTCTACACAATAATGAGTTAACAGTTTAAACCATGGGTTGAAATCAGGTAATTCACCTTCCCCCCAGTACAGACAGGCATATGCAATGAACATATGATCATTCATAATCACACAAAGAGGAGAGCAGTAGAAAACCACTGCAAAGTATCCAGTACTGAGGACATTTTTCAGCATCTGAGAAATGAGGAAAATGGGATCTGAACGCCTGCCTTCCTTCAGGCTCCTCACAAGAGACGCCCTAGCACTCCTTTCTTAGTCATTTGGTGAAGCATGCTGACATCCCCTCCATTAATCATTCCTGCTCTAAAGCATATGGTTCTTATTTTAAAAACCAGCTACTACCATCCTTTGAGGCTATGAGCAGAGTTTTATTTTCACTTAAATTATTATTTTTCAATTCATCAAGATGAAAAAAAAAAGCCTACTCTTGGTTGACCTCAGACTAAGTCCTAAACTCTACAAACTGAACCATCAGCAACAGAGCACAGTTCTAGCCTTAAACCTAAATCCTGGCTAAATCCCAGATCAAGTAATTATCTTCCTGCCGGATTTTCCTCTCTCGCTTTAATAGGATACATTAATTTGTGCTCCCTCCCTCAGCTCCTGCATGGAGTCGCTGCTTTTTTCCCGCACAATCGCACTTGGTAGCAATGTGTATGTGGTTTTCCAAACAACCTGGGATGGGTCACAAGTGCTGGGAGACCCCATCACCCCCAGGCTGCCCTGCTTTTGCTGAAAGGCACCACTGATGTTCTGGTTATCAACTGGAAACATATCTTGCCCAAGAGTGTTTTTATGCATGTTGGGAAGGGTGAATGTAACCACTACTACTGGAGCACTCCTGAAAAGCTTATGGAGACTATTCCAATATCCACTAAAAATTCCAGTATAACTTTACTGGTTATAAACTGCTTGAGACCAGATCTTCATAGGGATTCATTCAGAACTTAGTACAATGGGGCATAGTTCTGTTCATCACCACTGCACAACACTCATACCTCTGCACAACAATCAGACAGAAATACAAAATAACACAATAATACGGCATGTCTGAAGAATACTAAATACTCTTCCCAAGATAATGACCATCTTCAGCTCCCATTTATACCCAAAGCAGATGAGGACATCCAGTACTTTGCCTGTTTGGGCTGTTTGACAGCTACAAAGTTTAAATAAGAAGCTGCAAGAACTGACTGCCTGGACCACAGCACAATAGGCAAATAAGAACCACATTCCCTGCCACCCAAATGAAACCAAAGTTTGTGAACCTCAATTCCCACACATTCTTCTCATCAAGAAGAACGGCAGATTGGTGATTTTCATGAAGGCCTGGATCACTGTACGTATGGGATTACAATATCCAATGAAGAACATCATTAAGTTTTAGTAGATAAACTAAGCCCTCTACTTTACAATCAGAGCATATCATAAACATAACCAAAAAATCTTTGTACTCTAGGACCACTATTCTTCAGTGCTGATACCAAAGCCAAATTCAAGCAAGACCACAAATCCACTGAACACACAATTTAATATCCCAACCTGTGGGCCTGAGTAGGTTCCTAGTCTGCTAACAAAACTGGTGAAAAGTCACTGTCAACTGTGCCCCATGAGCTCTACTGGACACAGTTCTAGCTTTTCTTAATGTTTCTTCGCATAGTAGGACGCTATTTTTAAATCTATCCTATCAGCTTTGAAAGATGGTTTTGGCAAGAATCATTCAGAAGATACAACACTACAAAATCTCACACGTATTCTAGACAGTATGCACATTACTGTTTTGTGTAAATAAAACATACTCAACACGTCTTAAAACAATAATATAAAAAATTCCTTTAAGGATAAAACAGCTTTTATGGTTCTACAGTACCTTGTCCAAGAGGCTATTAGTTAACCCAAGCTAACTAACAATTCTGTAAATTTTATTGCTTTATGACTCCGTGATTTTTTAACCAACTCCTAAATGTTTGTGCTTTATGCTACTGATGAGGAAATCAGCAATTGCCACATTACAACAAATCAGAGATATGTGATATGGAAAGAAAACTGTAGATCAGCAACTTCACTTCTTGGATTTCTTTGGAAAACTGTTCCTTCCATCAAATAATCTGAAGTTTTACTGCACAATATTTAATTTTTCTTCTACAGAATGAATCTCTGCTTATTATAATATACTTATTATACAATATACAAATTTAAAAAGGGCAAATATTTCCATTGCAGTTATTATTCTGGATGAGATTATTAGAGAATAACCTACACTTTATAGTCCCCACACTTTGTAGATGCTTTTCTGTAATGTAGATTTTTACAGGACCATAAATAGACAGCTATACTATAGAGCAAGGACATCTGTCGGGTCAATGCTTAAACATATGATTAAATAACAAGTCTAGAGGACGGCCACAAAGATGATCAGCAGGATGGAGCACCTCCCCTATGAAGACAGGCTGAGAGAGCTGGGGCTGTTCAGCCTGGAGAAGAGAAGGCTCCGGGGAGACCTTAGGGCAACCTTCCAATATCTGAAGGGAGCTACAGGAGAGCAGGAGAGGGATTCTTTGTCAGGAAGTGGAGTGTCAGGAAAAGGAATAACAGTTTGAAATTGGAAGTTGGGAGATTTAGATTAGATATTAGGAAGAAATTCTTTACTGTGAGGGTAGAACAGGTTGCCCAGAGAAGCTGTGGACACTTCCCATCCCTGGAAGTGTTCCAGGCCAGGCTGGATGGGTCTTTGAGCAACCTGGTCTAATGGGAGATGTCCCTGCCCATAGGTGGGAGCATCAAAGACCCATCCAGCCTGGCCTCAAACACTTCCAGGAATGGGGCATCCACAACTATATTGGGCAACCTTTTCCAGTGCCTCACCACTCTCACAAGAAAGAAATTCTAATTCTTCTTAATATCCAATCTATATCTCCCCTCTTCCAGTTTAAAACCATTACCACTTGTCCTATCACTACACTTCCTGACAAAGAGTCCCTCTCCAGCTCTCCTGTAGCTCTCTTCAGATGCTGGAAGGCTGCTATAAGGTCACCCCGGAGCCTTCTCTTCTCCAGGCTGAAAAAAAAACAAAACATGTAAATACCCTGAAATAAAAATGCCATTATTTTAAGTACACTTTACACTGGTCTAAACAACTACACAGCAGCAGCAGTACAGAGGAATATGCTCCATGGTGTATTTTGAAACACCTGTACATTAGTCTGACCCTGCAGACCCAGTGCTTAACTACTTAATTAAACAAAATACAAATAACTCTGGGAGTTTCACTTGCCTGAGGGCAGCAGGATGGGACTTCGCTTACATGCCATCTGAGTTCATCTAACTGTAATTACTGCAGCACTTAAGTATAGCACCAGAGGAGTTGAAGCACTGCAGCTCTGCTGGTGTAGAGACAGTTGTGTTGATTAAAAAGTCTTTGCGCCTTCGTATCATAGAATCACTGAACGAAGATCACTGAGTTCCAACTCCCCTGCCATGGGCAGGGACACCTCCCACTAGACCAGGTTGCTCAAAGCCCCATCCAGCCTGGCCTTCAAAACTTCCCAGATGGGGGTATCCACAGCTTTTCTGGGCAACCTGTTCCAGTGTTTCACCACCCTCACAGGAAAGAAATTCTTCCTTATATCTAATCTAAATCTCCCCTCTTCCAGTTTAAAACCATTACAGCTTATCCTATCGCTCCACTCCCTGATGGCATCCTTGATGACAGTGGGTGACACAACCATGGCTGCATGAGCCATTCAAACAATATGACATTTATAGGAACATCTATAGGATACAGGAAACAGTTTTCCTAAATATCTCCCAGATGTGATTCAAACCATTTGTCCTTTAGATAAACTAAATATATTAGATTTTAACATAATTTCTGAGTATCTATGAATAATAGATATTATATATAATAATTNNNNAATAGATATTATATATAATAATTTCAGAATATCTATGAATTTCAATAATTAAATTGGAAAAGATTTATCTAACAGGATTAATTGAACCTATAGCAGAAAGATAAAGCTGATTCAAAACCAGTCTCCAAGAAGCTCCATTTTCAAAGCTCCTCAAATCATGGTATGCTGAATGATTATGACTCAAAACAAAAAAACAAATGATGGAAGCACCACATAATCCAGGCAGATGCTGTTACACACCTGTTTTCAAGTCCTTAGAGTTCCTTTTGACCAAAATAAAGCCATATAGGCCAAACTCTATACGGACCCATCCACAATACTCACCAGGACGGAACACTGATTTTATTGACAAATTCCTAGGTTTTGAACATCTACAAGTCTGCTGAGAGCTGCTGCTGCCTTCCACAGGGCTATGATCCTGTCACCCAACTCCTGCTACAAAGCAAGGTAGCTCAGAAGATGGTGACAAAAAAAGCAAATACCAAATTCATCAGGAGCTGGAAACTTCTCTGGTGCCATCTGGCACTTGTTTTGGGAGCCCTCAGCACAGGAAAGCCATGGACCTGTTCAAGCAGGTACAGAGGGCCATGAGGATGATCAGAGGACTGGAGCATCTCTGCTGTGAGGACAGACTGAGAGACTTGGAGATGTTCAGCCTGGAGAAGAGAAGGCTCCAGGGAGACTTTATTGTGGCCTTTCAGTACTCAAAGGGGGCCTGCAGGAAAGATGGAGACAAAGTTTTTATAGGACAAGGATAGGACAATAGGACACAGGGTAATGCTTTCAAATTAATCAAGGGTAGATTTAGGCTAGATAGAAGGAAGAAATTTTTTACACTGAGAGTGGTGAAACACTGACCCCGGCTGCCCAGAGAGGTGGTAGATGCCCCATCCCTGGAAACATTGCAAGTCAGGTTGGACCAGGGCTCTGAGCAACCTGGTCTAGTTGAAAACGTCCCTGCTCACTGCAGGGATGTTGGACTAGATGACCTTTAAAGGTCCCTTCCAACCCAAACCCAAACCTTTCTATGATTCAAAATGGCTCCTCAGTTTAGGAAGAACAGGGAACTGTTGGAGAGGTTACAGCAGAAGACCTGAAAGATGATTAGGGTCCTATAACGTCTCTCTTATGAGGAAAGGCTGAGGGACTTGGGTCTTTTTAGTCTAGAGAAAAGAAGACTGAGGGTGGATCTGATCAACACTTATAAACACTTAAAGGGTGGATGTCAAGAGGAAGGGGCCAGTCCTTTTTCAGTGGTGCCCCATAACAGGAGTAGAGGTAATGGGCATAAACTTGAACATAAGAAGTTCCATCTAAACATGAGAAGGAACTTCTTCACTTTGAGGGTGGTAGAGCCCTACAAGAGGTTGCCCAGAGAGGTGGGGGAGTCTCTGTCTCTGGAGACATTCCAAACCCACCTGGACAAATTCCTGTGCAAATTCCTCCTGCAACCAGGAGGACCTGCTTTGTTAGGGGGGTTGGACTAGGTGATCTCCAGAGGTCTCTCCCAACCCCTTATTATTCTGTGATATGATTCTTAACGTTTTCCTTGCACATGCAGGAAATCACAGTCAGCTGGTTAATCATGTACTGCAGTAGCACAAGGTAGCATCAGGCAGCCACTGCCTCTCAGGGTACTTCAAGCCCATAACAGCCCGTTTAGGATCATATTTGCATTTCTTTCCTCCCATTAGCATCACAGCTTGTAAATCAAAAGATTTTTGGGGTGCACTGGATAAATGTTGGCTGAAAAGAAACCAGTAATATTATTTCATCAGTGACATGTTTAACGTCAGTTGAGATCTAACCCTATATGAGTTGATAAGATTAAGGGGGGGTTAATTTCAAATTATTCTTTTTTTTTTTTATTATTACTGTATCTGGTCCCTTTCCTAAGAGGGATTTTGATCATTTTCTGACTTGCAAAGTCTATGCCATAGGTGTCTTTTAAAAAAAAAAAACACACCAACACATTTCAGGAGACCCTTCTCATTTTCTGGAGTACCATAACTGGGAAAATGTAGGGCACTGAAGCTGGAAAAGGCTTGAAAAATGGGGGAGGAAAAACGCAGCAGCCAAAATAGAAGTGAGAAATTCAATCAGAGCACCGGGAAAGAGAGCAAGAAAGTTTTCTCAGTGAACTTTGATAACTTCAGGAGAAAAGGATCTCCAAAACTACCTTCACTTTTGCAGAATTCACAACTTTGTTCAGATGACCACTGACAAAAGAGCCAGAGGTCTGAGCAAACACTGTTCCCTGCCTCAATCGTTTTAACGATATCCTGATTTGATCCTCTGCTCTTGAAAGCTGAAAAAAATTAAAATGTGTTATTATGGGCTAAAAGGAGAGGATGCAGTTGTTTATAAGAAATCTCCAGGCAACCTGCCCTAGGGACTGATCCAAGCCGAAGCCACCGGTAACTCATTTACCGTTCTTAATCTTCACAGACAGCGGTAAACACAAAGGAATAAATCCTGTTAAGACCAATGCTCTGTACACAGAGTAGAGGTCTAAGCCAGTTAAAATTTAGAAAGAAACACAACAAACAGTACACTGAGAAGGTTGAGAAAAGCACAATTTGTAGGCTCCAATGCTTCAAAAGGCTTCAGAAGAATTAGGAAAACGACAATCATAAAATATTTACATATAAACAGCAATATGAGATGCAAATTAATCTCGTAGAATGCACCGAGGGAGAGCAGGCAGGGAACATGTGGTACAAACCAGAAAGCTCTCAGCATCTCGGGCCCCTCACACCAGCACTAGGACTTTAATGAAGTACCAAGAAAAGGCATCATATGGGTTACGCAACCTCCAGGAACCATATGGCATTACGTATGTGACAAACACTATCACCCAGCGTGACGAGCACTCACAACAAACAAGCAAAAGGGTTAAAAATAACAGCTCCTAAAGAGTAGGCATGACACCTAAACCCACCTTCTGTCCCGCTAGGGAAAACAAGTGGATGGCAAAAGCTGGGGGGTTCATCATTTAAGGGATTACCAGGCAGGCTTATTTCTGGGGTTTCAGCTTTTAGGAAGCAGATCAACACAGAGAGAAGACTGACGTGTGGTTCATGAAGATTAATCTTGGGCCAGTAGGGAGAATTTTTCAAGGAATGATATTTGAAGTCAAGGGTGCATCTGCAAGGATGCCCTCGCTCTCCCTTAACTGTAAAAAGAAGTGCAACATCCCTAAATTAACCATAGCCTTAGTGAATTCTCTGCACAGCTTTCCTGCAAAATACAAATTTAGGAAGGGTTTAGTTGTGAAGCGATGTTATTCTAGACCATGGTGCTGTCAGCAGATAAGAAATTGGCCAGATATTCTGTGAGAAGAACCTCTCCGCAAGTACAACAGCAAATTGCACAGAACAAAACAACGTTCCATGCTCAGGTACATATTCAGGGGAAACCCAGGCATCCAAATGCCAAGGGAAACTGGACCAGAGTCGGGAGGACGGGCAGTTCTGCATGGAACGGTGTTCAGATGCAGTTGCACGAGGAGCCAGTGCCAAAGGCGGCGATCAAAGGGCAGAAGCCGCCGTGCAGACTCTTCTTACAGAACATTGATTTGCACGGATGCTGCAACGACAAGGGCTAAATGCTCTGCGAGCCAAGTTGCTCTGAAGGGCATGAGTTATGCTGTGACCTGTCAGCCAAATTTTCTGAGAAACAGAAACTAGAGACAGAGCCCTATTAGGAGGAGCAGCCCTTCTAGGTTTTCAGTTGGCCTCCCTGCTGTGCAGAAGGACCCGAACTTAGGTCCATCCCACAGACAACTGTTTAACTGCACTGAGAACCTCCTATAAAATCCACAAGATCCCTCACCATCTGATTTGAAGGTCCTGGTAGCTTTTTTCTACTATATAATTTCCATCTTTTTTCTAAGAAAGCAGGACAACTACTTCTTGTCCTCCAAATGTTGATGTGAAAAGCAAACCCCCCCCCTTATTCCCTTCACAGCCTCTTCTTTTTTGTGTGACTTGTCCTGCCCTTCCCCTGCTCCACTTTTTCCCAGGCTAAACAGTTCTAGCCCCTCCAATTTTTTGTCCATGGTTCACATTACCAAAGCCTCTTATTCTCTTTTCTGGAATTAAAAATTTATCTTAAAGTACAGTATCTACACCCCAGCTGAAAACCCAGTAACATGAGAGAACAGATTGGTGGATGAAGCTGGACAGAAGCAGCATCAGCTTTATGGAACGTGACACACACTTACAAATGACCAGGGAAAAGACGATAATCAGAGTGTTTGAGTTCTTTTTTAGCTTGTTTGTTCAGCATCACTTTTTGCTTAGTTTACTATGAGGAAAAACGGCTCCTTAAGAAAAATATCAGTTCTCAGTGATGATTAGCTGGAGTGTAAGGTTGTCATCTAAGTATCTTCTCACTTGATTTTACAACATGTACCCTTACATCTATTCTGTTAAACTGCTGCCTTTACACACTTTCTAGTTTTAAGTATATTTCTTTAAACTTGACTAACTGTACTTACCCAAGGAACAGAACAACTCTACAAAGATCAGTTAGCGACCGGCTCAGCATAAAATCACAAACTTTTCTGCAGCATTTCTGCTTGTCAAAAAGCATCTTGGAATCCAAGCTGTGTTCCTGCTTCAGTGCCCAGATGGGAATATCTGATCCCTGCAGCCCCACAGATACCCACCCCACCTCTATGTGCCCCTTCCTGCGAACTGCAATTAAATCTTGAAAAAATATCTAGTATTTAGCGTATAATCTCTTCATTTTATGTGTCACCCTGCACCACAACAAGGAGGAGGCTACTTATTTCCTTGTTTTCCATGGTGTACTCTGGGACCTGGATTCTTCCTGCAGTATCACTTCTCTTTGGGGACCACAGAAGGGCTTTAGGTGCTCAGCCCAGCGGGGCCATTCTTTTTTTGCAGTGAGCTCATTTTCCCAGTCTTACTGAAAGTAACGCGGGGGCAGCTCCTTAGTGAGCCTTTCTCAAGATATCTTGCCCTGGCCTCACGCAGACTGTTCACGTCTCAGACGCCAGAGTGAGCTGATTCTGCGGCCCTGAGATGTTCTAAAAACTAGAGAAACCCTGCAAATGGAAGTAGCTCCACCTGAACTTCTCGTTTCTGCCTTTCAAACCTCACAATGTTAAAATCCAGGTGTTAAAATGCTAAAATTAAATCAACAATGCAAATACGAAGCCGGAACGAAAAAATGAAACCACAAACCGCCACAATGATGTAGCACCAAATGAAAACCTTCTAGTTATGCAGCAGAATAGATGTCCATTGACACCTTAGCAGCATAAAGTTACTAAAGAGCCCTGCTTTAAAGAACTTACAATCTAAATGCGTGTAATGTAATGGACAAAACTAGTGGAACGCGATGTGTAGTTACAAGAGTAAAAGCCAGAAGTTATACGCTTATTACATCCGCTGCATTCTTGGGTTTTTTTTTCCTTTAAGAGAACATTCAACATCAAAATTATCCTAAATGTGAAAACTGGAATGAGACAGAAATCTAATAAAAAGATGTCTATTCCAGAATAAATAGCTTCCAGGCAAAAGTATTCTTCCACAAAAAAAA
>VZRU01011970.1:0-16356 GCA_013398155.1 Pedionomus torquatus | reverse complement strand
CAAGGTCGCCCGGGTGGGAGCCCGGTCCTGGGGCTGCCAGGGTGAGTGCGCTGCCGGGGCGGGGGTTGGTAATGGTCTCTAACGGTGTGCGGTGGAGTCTATAAGCCTGGGGAAGGTGTAATTTATAACCTCATCCTGTGGAGGATTCTGCCCTGAGCCGGGCCCTGGGGGGGCTTAAGGGGCTCCAGGGGGCAGGGAGGGTGGTGTCGCGGGTGCTGATAGCTCCCTGAGGTAATGTCTGTGGTTTAGCGCCGGAACAGGCCTCACGGCTGGCACCGGCCCCGCTGATCCCGGGCGAGGCCCAGCTGCTCGTCCTGCATCCACCCAGCTCGGAGCAAGCACCATCCCACGGACGGGCCGTGGGACACCGGCTCCACACTGTGAAAGAAACTTAAGGTCAGTATGACTCGCAAAGTCAGCCTGGGAGACTTTCCTCTGGGGAGAGATAACCTAGGAAAGGCATTTGAATCACTAAATAAGCAGGTTCAATGAGAAGGTGTTGTGGTGGACTGGCCTCAGCTGGCTGCCAGGTGCCCACCAAGCCACTCTGCCACTCCCCCTCCATCAACAGGACAAAGGGAGAAGATATCGTGAAAAGCTCATAGATCATGATAAGAACAGGGAGAGATCGCTCACCAGTTAACCGTTTTGGACAAAACAGGCTTGACAACATCAATTTATTGCCAGTTAAACAGACTAGGTTAATGGGAAATAAGAATAGCTCTAAAAACATCTTCCCTCCACCTCTCCCTTCTTCCTGGGCTCAAGTTCACCCCTTACAGAATCACAGAATGGTGTGGGGTTGGAAGGAACCTCTGGAGATCTAGTCCAATCCCCCTGACAAAGCAGGTCCTCCTAGAGGAGGTTTCACTGGGACTTGTCTAGGTGCGTTTTGAATGTCTCCAGAGATGGACACTCCCCCACCTCTCTGGGCAGCCTTTTCCAGGGCTCTGCCACCCTCAAAGTGAAGAAGTTCCTCCTCATGTTTAGGTGGAACTTCTTATGTTCAAATTTGTGCCCATTTCCTCTTGTCCTTTCACCGGGCACCACTGAAAAAAAGACTGGCAAATCTTATCCACCTTCTCCCCCTGAGCAGTGGAAGGGGGATGGGGATTGTGGGTTGTGGTCAGTTTGTTGCATGTTGTCTCTGCTGCTGCTTCATCCCCAGGGGGAGGAGGACTCCTCACACTCTTCCACTGCTCCAGCATGGGGTTCCTCCAATGGGAGACAGTCCTTCAGGAACTGCTCCAGCGCAGGTCTCTTCCATGGGGTGCAGTCCTTCAGGAATAGACTTCTCCATCATGGATCTCCCATAGGATCACAAGTCACAGGATCATGGAATTGTCAGAGTTGGAAGGGACCTCTAGAGATCATCTAGTCCAACTCCCTGCTAAAGCAGGATTGTCTAGTGCACATCATTCAGGACTGCATCCAGGCAGGTCTTGAAGATCTCCAGAGAAGGGGATTCCGCACCCTCCCTGGGCAACCTGTTCCAGTGCTGTCACCCTCACTGTAAATAAGTTTTTCCTCATATTTGAATGGAAAGGCCTGCCAGCAAACGTGCTCCAGCTTTGGCTGCTCTCTCCACAGGGTCACAGGTCCTGCCAGGCACGTGCTCCAGTGCAGACTCTTCAAAGGGTCACAGCTCCTTTGGGCATCCACTTGCTCTGGTGTGAGGTCTCCCACAGGCTGCAGGTGGATCTCTGCTCCACCTTGGACCTCCATGGGCTGCAGGGGGACAGCCTGCCTCACCATGGTCTTCCCCATGGCCTGTAGGGGAATCTACTCCAGCACCTTGAACACCTCCTCCCCTCCTTCACTTACCTGGGTGTCTGCTGAGTTGTTGCTCTCAGATACTCTCCTCTCTTGGCTGCTGTTGGGTGGTGTTTTTTCCCCCTGCTTAACTATGTTATTCCAGAAGCACTACCACCGTCACTGATGGGCTAAGTTTTGAGCAATGGTGGGTCCATCTTGGACCAAGCTGGCATTCATTCTGCCAGACATGGGGGCAGCTTCTGGCATCTTCTCACAAAAGCCACCCCTGTAGTCCCTGCCATTACCAAAACCTTGCCACATAAACAACTGTGTCTGTTCTGACACGATACGTGTCTCTGACTAAGAGTACCAAAAAAGAGCTTCTGTAGGTATGGCATATAAAAGCAGAGTAGGTACCTTTGTGATTTCTTTAAATCTTTACAAAGTGTGGATTTATTTGCCTTTTTATGCTTAACAGTTTGACAGTTAAGTCAATTTAAATGTGAAGTACAGCCAAAGTTCGTTGGCCCATTAGTGTCTCCCTCTGTGCTGCTGGCAGTAGGGATCATTGTGTTAGAAGGTAATCCAGCTGGAAAAAACAAGTACATATCCCGTTGTTCCTCTGAGCAGTTTTCATCTCTGTGTTTCCCAATCCAAGCCGCTCTGTGGCCCCAGGGGTTGGAGGTGGTGGGGCAGGAGCATCTGGAGGGTGAGGCCATCAATTTTCATCAGAGCAAGGACTTCAGTTGACTTGGAGCAATTGTGAAATCACCACTGCAGCATCACTAAAGAAAGCAGTTCAGTAGGGTTCGTGTAGTCCTAAATACCGTAGGCTTCTGTAGCTGGATTGTGCTCTCTGAGAACTCTACCATCAAAAATAGGAACTGCATTTGTGATTGCATAGTGCCAAAAGAGTCTAAAAGTTTATTTGGTACGTACTGGGGCTGTGTAATTTTGATCACGTTTGTTTGTTTGCTCCTTGTGATGCAGGACTTCAAGATGTCAGGACGAGAGTTTCTTGAACTAGACTCTGTGCAGCACAGACTACACTTGGAAAGATTTAAGCGGATGGAAGTGATACAAAAGATATTCAGTGAGCTTCCTAAAGCAGATCAGTAAGTGCTGGTAAAATAAATGAAGATAAGTGCTCTTCATGGCTTAATCAAATATTTAATCTTCTGGATGCTTTTATTTTCCTTTACTATTGTATTGCAAATCTTCCTTGCAGTTTCAAAAACATGTAATTGTGAAAATGTTCATTACTGTCTAGAAGAGAAAACTTGTGTTTTTTAAAATGTGGTTAGTTCACTGTTCTCTCTAGCGCTGCTCAGCTGGTTTCTGGCACATGCTTCCCGATGCTTAAGGTTCTGGGATGGTCGATCAGCCCTGCCTGACCCTGAGCATTTGTGCAGTCCTGTGCTAAAGTTAATAAATCTTCTAGGAAACTGAAATCTTGGCGAGAAGGCAGATACCTGTGGGTTCTGCAGGAGTCATCTTGTGTCCAGCAGGGCTGGCCGGGAACTGGCACCAACCTTCTGGTTTCTGCGTTTCAGGAAGGCAAGACTTGAGGTATCCAGGTGGTGGTGGAGGAGCCAGCTGGAGTCCTGCAGGCTCATCGGCAGGGTTCTGTGCAGCACCAAAAAAAAAACCAGCTAAATGCCTTCTGGGCCTCACAAACAGTCTTTTTGTGTTTTGCAATACTGCATTTCACCACAAAACCTTACTGAACCTGAACTTGCTCAGTAAGGAACTGTTTGCACATGTACATCATCTTGGACGAATCTTGTATAAATAAGAGTAATCAGAAGCTTCTTTTATTTTATTTTGGTAATGGGACCTCATTGCTGGCTTAAAAAAACTGCGAGTAGTATAGTAACATGAGGCCTCCCCACACGGGTGAGGAAGAACTTAAAGGCTTTCTCCCTCCCATTACAGTCAGTGCTGCAGCTTTAAGCTTTGTGTAGGATCTGCTGTGCCAACATTCAACTTTGAACAGTTCTTCTCCTGAAGAGCTGGGGAGCAAAGTGGAAGGCAGTGGTGAGGTGGTAACATCTTTATAAAAGCTGTGGTACCTGGGAACTGATGGATCTTGGAAAGAAATATGGTGCCAGGGTGTGTGCCTTTATTTGAAACTGTCCTGGCAGGTCTTGAAGTTTGTATATGATAGAATCATTGAATGGTTACAGTTGGAAGGGTTAGAGTTAAAGATCATCGAGTTCCAACCCCCCTGCCATGGGCAGGGACACCTCCCACCAGACCANCTCTCCTTTTCCAGTTTAAAACTGTTACCTTTTGTCTTGTCACTACACTTCCTGACAAAGAATCCCTCTCCAGCTCTCCTGTAGCTCCTTCCAGATACTGGAAAGCTGCTCTAAGGTCTCCCCGGAGCCTTCTCTTATCCAGGCTCAACAGCCCCAGCTCCCTCAGCCTGTCCTCACAGGAGAGGTTCTCCGTCCCTCCAATGATCTTCGTGGCCCTCCGCTGGACCCATTCCAACAGGTCCATGTCCTTTCTATGTTGAGGACTCCAGAGCTGGACACAGGACTCCAGCTGGGGTCTCATGAGTGCAGAATAGAGGGGGAGAATTGCCTCCAGTGACCTGCTGGTCGCGCTTCTGTAAATGCAACCCAGGATAGAGGAAGGGAAGAGGAAGCATCCTGCAGTCAGATTGAGTTCTGGCTCACCAGAGTTCTTGTTTTTATACTAGCTTCCTAATGTTAAAAACAAAACAAACAAGCCCCAAACAGCCCTTTCTTCTGAACTTAACAGATCTTTCCCCCCCCCAAAAAAAAAACCTGCAGAAAACCAAAACCCAACCCATCCATTCTCCCTTTCTTTCCTTTCATGTAGTGTAGCAGTTCTATACACTAGTGAGTATATTCTGCTGGTCCTAGATACATTAATGGGCTCTATTTTGGATTCTCAAACACTGCTAAATTTTGATTTCAGTCCTCTACCTGTATGGATATGCACCCAGGCATTTCACCATCTGTGGTGTTAAGCACACCAAGAAAATACAGTGGCTGCTTTGCAGGGTCGCCGCTCGGGGGACATTCTGTGAGTGGCATCCAGGGTTGGGTGAATTGTGATTTAAAAAGTAAATAGGCCCCTTTCTTTTTAAACCACCCCCCGCCTACCCCCCAAAAAATGAAGCATAGCCCCTAAATAAGGGCAAGAGAGAACCATAAGTGAATTGTTGGTAGCTTGTTTTCATGTTTGAAAATCTGGTATGTACCAAGAATGAAAGCATTTTCCTCTTCAAAATGAGAAGCAGTCGGTGTCATTGATGTCAGATGTTTTTACCAGCTTAGGTCTTGCAGAATTGGCACCTGCACCTCTGGAGCCTTTTTTTTGCCTGGTTTGTCACTGCTTAATGTTACTCTAAGCATTAATATGTGGAAGACTTGTAAATAGGTGGATTTTAAGAGATCGTGGATTTTAATTGTGAAATGGTCTAGAGTTTGTCACATTTGATAATTTTGCAAATAAATATGACATTTGGCCTAGCCTAAATATTGTGACTGGTGAAGCATTTTATTTTCTCTGGAGCTTTAGCGGTAAATCCAACTTATGACGCATTTTAAAAATACACTTTTAACATAATAACATTGGCACAGCCTCAGAATCGGAGTGCCTTTTAGTGCATTGCTTTGCCTGGCGATAGTTGTCACTTCAGAAGTTTAAGATTTGTGGCAACCTAAAGCAAAGAGTTGTCTCCGTTCATCAACTGTCTGTGCTAGGTACAATGCTAAAGATAACGCAGCGCTTCCTTCTGAGAGTCAAAAGAAATAAATCACAAACTGCTCATCAGGCTTGTGAAATTGGCACCCTTTCCCGTCCCCTCTCTTGCATTCCCCGCCGGGAGGGAGTATACTCGAGTGGAAGCTGTTTGTCAAGATATTAAATGCTGGTTTTTCTCTGACTAGAATTTCTTCTTTTCTGCCTTCACTGTCTCACAGATTGCAACAGGAGCAACTGCCCTAAACCCTCTTTAAAAAAAGGTACTTAGCAGAATCATAGAACAGTTAAAGTTGGAAGGGACCTTAAAGATCCTCGGGTTCCAACCCCCCTGCCACAGGCAGGGACACCTCCCACTAGACCAGGTTGTTCAAAGTGCCATCCAGCCTGGCCTTGAATGCTTCCAGGGATGGGGCATCTGCAGCTTCTCTGATAACTTCCCTGTTATCAAGGAGAAAATAGAAGCTCCAGTTCTGTAAACCAGCACGTCACCTTTAACTAGCGTAACATCCTAGCAAGGCAGAACCTTTAATTCCAGTGTTCCATGCTTTTACAGCCCTTCAGCCTACAGAGTTGCTGCAAATGATCTGCCAGCAGATGCTGAGATCCTTATTGCAAGATCTCAGTTGCCCGAGTTATCCCACCAGGTCCTGCGCTGTGAGCTCTTATATTGAAGCTAAATCTGTACTTTTGGGTCAGCCAGCAAGAAACAAAGCTGATGAATGGTTTAGGCAGGCTGTTCCTGCCCATGGCAGGGGGGTTGGAACTCGATTATCTTTAAGGTCCCTTCCAACTCTAACCATTCTGTGATTCTCCTTTGAAACAAGAGTTTAAATTTTGTGGATTTTTTTAGTCGATGCGCACCTATCTTCTTACGGGCTTTTAGTATATGGAAGGGGATTTACATGAAGCTCATCTAATTACAATGCAAAGATAGTAAGAGCTGCACCAAGCCTGCAAAGTGAAATAAGGTCTGCAAATTGGTAACTGATGATTAGGAGAACAAATGTCATGATGCTTCCATTAACCATAATAATAATAATTTAAAAAAAAAAATGTTGAGAAATCTTCTCAGCCTTTTTGTTACTTTGTTCTTGAGGTGTGTGTAAACACAGGCATATAGGGAAGGATGCTGTACTGGTTGTTTTTCAAAACACGTATTCTCCATTTTGCACCAGCAAGAGATTTACCTCTTACCTCTTATCATAGGATACACGCAATTGTAGTGCTGAATAAGTCAAGCTTTTTTTTACAGTTCTGAATATCTGAAGTGACTTTCCTTCTTTCACAGGAACCTTTGTAATCATGGGCCGTACTTCCTTGCAGCAAATTCAAGCATATGTGGCTTAGCAGCAAATAACTTCTTCAGGAACATCCTACACGTCAGAAAGGCTGCCTTCATCTCAGCTTTGCCAATGGCTGTCATTCCATTTCTTTCAACAGCAGCGGTTTATGAAGTTTTTGTGCGTGAGCCTTTATTCTCAGGTAAAGAATTTCATTATTCCTTGTTCTCAAGAGTGCTTTTCTTGTTGTACATGGTGTAACACTAGAGGAGCTTTTCCTGTGCAGAACAATGGTCTTGAACTGTCTTGAAAAAACTCAGTTTGTAAAGCAGAGTTTGAAAAACAGATCACTTAATGTGTCGGGTCGTAGTGAGTCCTTGAAGTTGAGTGGCAAAGAAGACACATAGAAGGAAAGAATAGTTTGGGTTGGAAGGGACCTTAAAGATCATTGAGTTCCAACCCCCCTGCCATGGGCAGGGACACCTTCCACTAGATCAGGTTGCTCAAAGCCCCATCCAGCCTGGCCTTGAACACTTTCAGGGATGGGGCAGCCACAGCTTCTTTGGGCAACCTGTTCCAGTGTCTCACCACCCTCACAGGAAAGAATTTCTTCCTAATATCCAATCTAAATCTCCCCTCTTTCAATTTAAAACCATTACTGCTCATCCTATCGCTCCACTCCCTGATAGAATACCTCCCTATCCGTCCTGTAGCTCCCTTCAGATACTGGAAGGCTGCTCTAAGGTCTCTCTGGGGCCTTCTCTTCTCCAGGCTGAACACCCCCAGCTCTCTCAGCCTGTCCTCATAGGAGAGGTGCTCCAGCCCTCTGATTGTTTTTGTGGCCTCCTTTGGACCCATTCCAACACATCCACATCCTTCCTGTATTTATATATGTTTATAAAAAACTTCATTATGCATTACTGATTTTTAGCATATTTCACTCCAAGTCATGTAAAAGTGAGTGCAACAAAGAAGGAGTTTCCCCCTATTTGAATGATTTCATTTGAAAGTCAGCTTTAGAGTGATACATTCTTCATGGGCTGGAATGGGAGTGATTCTTTTTACAAAAGTAAGAGTCCTTCTTTCAAAACTTCTTGCATACCTGCGCAGCTTGGCCGTTTCTGCTGAGTGTCTTCTTTCCACGCTGCTGTTAATGGATGCACCGGAGCAGTGTGAGTACAGACAGTGAGACGTTTTGTTTGTCGCGCAGGTGAGCTGAACTGTGAGGTCTGTGCCGTGGTCAGGGGAGGACTGACAGGAGCTGTTCTGGGTGGCTTCTATCCCATTTTCCTGGCTCTCCCTGTGAACGCAAGCCTCGCAGCCAGGTACGTCTTATTAACCTGCAACGAGTCAAATGTATTGGTTGGTCAGATCTTCAGTTTACGTTTTAAATTCTGTGTATTTTTAGTCTATGCACTCCTGTCTTCTTGTAGACTTTTAGTATGTGGAAGAGAATTTACGTTAAGGTTAATTACAAAGCAAAGTTAGTAAGAGCTGCACCAAGCCTGCAAAGTGAAGCAAGATCTGCAAATTGAGAATTGTAAAGCACTTATCTTGAGCTGGAACCTTATAAGCTGCCTATGGTATGCCTGGGCACGTGAAGTTGTAGCTGCTGAGAAGTCAGGGTAGTTCATAGCATTTATCCAGAGAGCTCAGTGGCACCAGGTGAATTTAACTTAGGAGAGGAAGGAGAGAATGAACAGCTACCTAAATATTTTTAATCACTTTAAATATTAAAAAAGATTTTTTCCACAACTCTTTGTGTTGTTTAGGTATTCCTCGTCTCCTCTGCCAGGGAAAGAAAATCTATTACGCTTCTGGCTCACAACTGCTCAGCCTGTCTTTAGAAAGATGAGTTTGGGTATACTCATACAGCTTCTGACTGGATTGTATCTTGCCAGTAAACATCATGGAATCTATGTCAAAGTACTGCAGCAGCTGAACACTAGGGGGGATCCTGAAGAGCTGCAAGACTGAAGTTAAGCAACTTTTTCAATTGCCTTGGATAAATATCCAGAATAAACAAAGGAAGAAGTCTTTGCTTGCTGTATTTTTTAACAGAACAAAGTTAAGGCTCTGCGCTGGCATTCTTTTCAGTTCTGAACTGAAATGCAAATTTTTCATTATGCCCAGCTTCAGGAATACACAAGAATACCAGCTTTTTAAGGACAGATGTTCTCTGAAATGGGGGTGGGGAAACCCCTGTTGCCTGCTCTGTTTGACTCTAAAGTGATGCCACATCACTTAGAAGCTGTATAAATGAGTATTATTGAAAAATGTTTATTTTCTTCATAATGCAACCCACAGTAACTTAAAAAAAAAGAAAAAAAAACAAAACCCAAAAGCGGGGGGAGTCAGGGCAAAGGTTTTCTAGAGATGCCTTAAAATCTGAGTATTTTTCTCCCCAGACTTCCCTCCGTTCTGCTACAGCACAGAACTTGTCGCAAGGTTACCCCCTCCAGGCTGTTATGAAGGTCCCGCTATACACCGCAGAGCAATCGGGAGTGATGCTCATGTCAGGCTTCCTAGGAGATACATATCCAGAGATACCAGTTTGCCTTGACATTAGCCTTTTCCTGAAGCGAGGAGCTGTGGTGGGAGGCCTCCAACGGCCAGTGTTACTGTGGGATCTCAGCTACCTCTAGTTTCAAGATCAGTCTTCCAGAATAATTCATTTATGAGCCAAGCTTGTCTTCACTGTATGTTCTAGAGCAGTAGAAATTGCTAATTTTCCTACTGCACGAGATACCTTTAGTATATTCTGCAGTTAGAGAATTAAATCAGGATTTTTTTCACAGAAGCAATTGTAATCTGATGAACAGTCTAACCAGTAAAACCTGTCTGCTCACTGGTCAGCCATCACGCCCGCTTCAGTAAAATTCTACTATCTTGAGACGCGCATGGAAACATTTATTAATGAGAATTAAGAATTCGGCATTTGGACCCTTAATTGAACTGGTTCCAAAGTTATGCTTTAACACTGCTGAATAATGGATTAGAGTTTCATCATGTTTCTTTTTTTCCTAAAACATTTGTCCTTGCAGCAGAAAAAATCATGTGCTCTATTTCTGTATAACCCAAAGTAGTGGCCTGGTTTGTCCAGGGAAGGGTGAGTACCATCAAGACTGAAAACGAACAGCTCAGTGATTATTGCAAGCGTTTAACAAGATACAGTTAAGATATTGTAAACAGATCCCAGTGCTTTTTAAAGTTTGAGATTCAAAACCACCTTCCATTCCATGACCTGTTGTCATTTGGGTATCAATTGAAGTGATAGTTTTTCTGAGAGCAATCAAATTGCTCTGACATTTAATAATCTGATGTAGCTAAACCCCTTTTTTTTTTAGATTCTACTTTCTTACGGTGAAAGGTAAAGATTATATCTAACAAGGAAAAAAATGAAAGTCACATTCCTCAATGTTTTGAAACTTGAGAAGACAAATATCTGTTTCCAGCATAACTGATGAACACGCAAATTGCAAATATGTATTTTAAGTGTTTGGCGTCGGTCGTGTCCCAGGTCAGCTGAATGCCGGACAGGTGGGGGGATTATAAAAAAGGAAGCTTTCCAGTTGTACACTGGGTACTTCTTAAACGAGGGAGGGGAATATTTAAAGGAAGTTAAAGACTGAAACTGCTTCAGAATTCAGCAGGATGCCAAGATGCTGTCAAGAAGTTCTAGCGCGAAGGACCATCCTCTCAGAAATGTGGGAGCGCTCCTTCCCATCTCCACTGGCTCTGTGGGGTGTAACGTACCCCCTACACCTGAGAATTTTTACCAGTTCTTGGCCTCTCGCCAACCACAACAAACTCCTTTCAAGCTCTGCCTCCCTGGTTGAAAACTGGTATTAGCACAGGGCTTAAATCATAGAATGGTTAGAGTTGGAAGGGACTTAGAAGATCATTGAGTTCCAACCCCCCTGCCATGGGCAGGGACACCTCCCACTAGACCAGGTTGCTCAAAGCCCCAACCAGCCTGGCCTTAAATACTTCCAGGGATGGGGCATCCACGACTTCTCTGAGCAACCTGTTCCAGTGCCTCACCACCCTCACAGGAAAGAATTTTTTCCTAATATCCAATCATGAAATCAGAAAGTTGCATCCTTTCTTCCAGAAACACTGCGGTCGCAGCCCACGTACCCCAGCAACAACTCTGCTTGCCTTCCTAGAATGCATGTGTCTAATGTACACACTACAGGGAAGGACTTTTGACTACCCCCAAGCATGAACTACTGCCTAAAGAACACCAAGAGGCTGGCTGTAGATAAGAATCAACAGAAATACTAAAAAGCACCAATTTTATCTTCTATCTGTAGAACTTTTTGATGGTGAAACTCGCCATTACAAGTTACTCCACACCTTTATCTTCCCTGTACCTGCCCTTCTCCAGCTCCCCACATCTTCCTGCCAATGAGCGAAGACAGAATCATTTCTCATGATCTCCACATCCCACTAAAATTGTTTGAAGGACTGCAGAATCACCTACTGCCAACGTGTGACTACTTCAAACACAGAGCCTGCTTGAACAACCCCCATACCTAATCCATCCTTCAGACACTTACAGTCTAACAAAAAGCAAGTACAACCCTATAGAGAGTGGTTTTGTTTCTATCAGAAACCTCTTGAACCACAAGCTCTGGAGAACATAAGCTTTCTTAAAAATAATAAATCGTTAAATATACAAAAGGCCTTTGTTTTTCACAGGGAAAAAAAAAAAAAAATTACAGTTTTGGTAAGTGGCCTGAGACATCTGATAATCCAGAAGTACCAAGAAATGCCAGGTTTTGGAATGTGGTTCCCTGCATTTACTTTACAATCATCTCTCCAGAGACTGCAGAAACACCAGTCTGGGATTTTTAGCTCCCAGATATTGTCAAGCTTTTCAGAGGAAAGAGGGGAGAACTTCATTTAAATGCCACGAAGAGTCACAACACCCAAATCAAACTGTAAAGGACTAACAGAACCCAGTATGAAAGCGTTTCTTATTTAAATGTGAAATAGTCTTCAAGTGGCTGTGGGGTGGAGAAACATTAGAAAAATAAAGGCAGCATCACCGTACAGTTTAGCACCGATGGCGCTAGGAACGGCCAGTTTAAGAAACACAAATTTCAGTGCTGGATTTCACGTTATTTTCTACAAATGGAGGCCAAATGAGCAGAGCATAAGAGTATGCTTTTAAGTTTTCAAGCAATACTTTTTGTGCAATGTTGCTTGTTATCGAGCTGCAGCCTGCCTTCACTAGAAAGCCACCTATTTATTTGCTCTTGTCAGATAAAAGCATTTAAGATTAACAGAAATCAAAAAAAGTACAGCTTTAAAAGTGTTCTGTCCTTTTGGCCCCCTCAAACCTTTTGTTATGCTCACTCCAGTGTTTAGAAATAACAATTTAATGAAAAATTATGGTTTTAACAGCATGTTATTAACGAGTCATCAAACCTCCAAACCTAAAAATGGGACAGAAAGGAGGAAGGTGCCAATAAACCGCAGAAGCATTTATGTAAGTATTCTACTCCTCCATGGTTTATTCATCAAACACATCCCCATTAATAAAATACTAAGAAATAAAACCAACTCTAAAATAGGGAGAGTGGTGATTCTGAGTAGTAGAATTTTTGGGGGTTCAAATTTTTGGGGGTTCTATTTTGGGGTCAAAGAATAAACACCTTCNTAAAATAGGGAGAGTGGTGATTCTGAGTAGTATAGCCCTATTTTGGGGTCAAAGAATAAACACCTTTGTTTTGTCCTCACCACAAACAACTTGCAAGACAGTCGAGTGAGAACCTTTTTCTAGCATACCCTGAGCCATTTCATCTTGTTTTCCAACAGATGCCCCACACCGAGAGCAGCAACAGCATTTTCCCCTATTTCCCCATTTCATATAATGAACCACCCGATTCAAGCAAGAAGAAAAAGATGAAAAAAACATTTGAGCCCATAAACTGAAAGATCAACAGGTCTGATTTTATTATGATATTGTATTCTTATCTGGATGGCACATAATTACAAAGAAACATTTACAATATATTTTCAAGTATTAAGTTATGTCATTTCAAGGCTTCCACTTCAAAAAAGCTACATTAAGGATACACCATACAGATAGTACAGTCGGTTAGAATTTCAAATAACTTCCTCCCCTCTATTTGGTTTAAGTATGATTCAGTAGGCACTAGAAATGCCTGCAGCCACTTACTCTCTTGGGACTTGACCTTGTTCTTGTACCGGTTATACATCATTTTGCATGTCAGCTACTCTCAGACACAGCTCACAGGTAATTTCATGACTAGAGCAATGTGCAGGTTCACAACAGGGACCAGAACTACGTCCCTGACCTCTACCGTTTAGCAGTGATGCAAAAAGAAAGAATGCATATTTAGCTTAAAAAAAACCCACTTCTACACTGAAGTAACTGTAAAAATGCCATTTTAACATCCCATACTTGCTACATTAGTGTTCCTCTTTTCATCAAAGCGTGTTAAAACTTCAAAATGAAGCATGTTCCTGAAGTCTGAGCTAGGCAGATGGAGCCTAGGTCGAGTCTACCTCAATTATTTCCACTTTGCGTATCAGTCAGTACAGGCCTTGACGGTGAACTCTGCTTCCTGCAGCCCTGGTGTGACCCAGCAGCTACAGCAGCGTTCCAGGGTCTACAGACCAAAACTCTGCACGGTCCTGTTGGTGGCACCACAGAGGTGTAAGGTAACAGATCCCACTAAGTCTCTTTTGTGCTGGCAGTAATACCCTGCACAGATGGCATTCTGCATACAGCGGAGCAAAACCTGTTTGATAGGACACTGTCTTTTAAGAACAAAACCATCTTGGATGACAGTAAAATGATCCCAGCATTTAACCTTTTGTTTTTATGGTTTGGTTTGTTTTTTTTCTTAACCAAAGACAGCAAAAGCCCTGTTACCTCTTTATTCTCAATTCTTATACTACCTTTTAAAATAAAGCAGGAAATGTGGCCAGCAGCTGGTCCCGTCTCTTCTGCCCCAACACAGCTGAATCCACTTTAGCATAAAGAAAAACAAGGATGCTAAATACACATATACTTTATCACACAGTGATGTTTCACAAAGAAGAATCAAACTTCTTTTCTACGGATCAGTATTTGACAGGGTCTAGCACCAATAAAGCAGGTTGCTGGGAGAAAACACTTTCACCTTCTGCTTAGCCTTAAACACAAAATTTAAGGCTTTAAGCAACTAGACTTCTGAAACACTAAATAGAAGCTTCTTTGTTTGTTTGTTTAAAGAAGTTAATCAATGAAACTGTTTTAGGCAAATCTATTCTTTGTGAAACCTCACTTTACATTATTATCATTTTCACAATCCTTCTTCCCCCAACTGACATACATATAAGCAACCTAAACATTAGAATACAACTGAAAAACAACCCACTCGTCTTTTGTGATAGGGAGAAACACTGACTAGTACAAGAAAACACACGCTACTTTTTCTCAAACTATTTTTTCTCTCCCATCTCAGTTAATTATGGAGCACTTCTCAAATCATTAGCCTCAAGGTACGTAATTGCTCAATCTCCAAACTCTGCTTAATTATTATAGAAAGTTATAGATTTCTGGATATTTTAAGAGGCTAATTAAGAACTCTACAGTAAAATTAGGCACATGCATACACATGCAATACCTTTGAAATTTAAAGCTACTTTGAAGTAACACAATTTCAGTGTGCACAGGCACAGAGATTACTTATGGGAAGCTAAAGTAACGAGTTACTTCGATGCACTGCATTCTTCAAACCACAATTCTCGTTAGAGATCCATGCAAAAAGTGACTCCTCTGCATTAGGATTCCACTGTACAGCTATAACCAGTGTTCAGGTTCTGTTCGATGGGGGAAAACTCCGCATCACGAATTAGAGCAAGCTAGAGAAGACCTTTATAAAGGTACCGTGTATCCCTAACGCTAGACAGTATATTAAACCAACAGGTTAAGAATTCTTTTTTCCCATTTAAAAAGCAATTTACTTACACTTTTGTCTGTCCCCTGTGATAAAAGGCTGTAAATGTCGCATCCCCCTTATTAGCGTATTTTCCCTTTTCAGCTCATCAGATACTTTATTTAACAGCAAATTCCTATTTCAAATCACATATTTTTTTTTTAAATTCAAAATGTAGCTCACATATTGGCTACCATGTGCATATTCACTTAAAAAAGGAAAAGAGGAAAACAGCTAATTAGAATGATGTGATTGCAATTTTCACTATTAGTTATCATCCAGAGCTAGAAACATTTTGGCAGAGTAGGCCAAGGACCAGAGAAATCATCTCCTGAACCAGTCATTAGAAGAGACTGGCATTAGCAAAGCAAGCTGTCTGATACCGCATTATGGGAATATATTGATCCTTACCAGGTTGCGAGGTGGAAAACGACTGTTCTTTAACCCCTACACAACGGAGCCTGGCAGGGCAAGCACCTAAAAGAGAAACTGTCAGAGAGGTTTTAATAGTAATGTATAACTGAGATGCAGTACAATTTTTATATGCATGCTTTCTTTTGCCGATCATTACTATTTTCTTAAGTCTGTCCAGTGACGATGTCTTAATGAAGTTTTTGGTTTGGTTTTCTAAAGCAAGCATTTTCGGCTCCTCAGGATAAGCAGGCTAGACATTATCTGACTCAAGACCGGGTAGTCAGCGTTATCTTTACTGGCAACTGCGAAGCGGAACCGAGCACACCTTCACGCGTCAGGTCGGCACGATCTTTTCACCCAAGCGCTGCGAATGGGCTCTGGCGGCACCTCTGCGCGTACAGGCGCGCGTTGGTTTGCACGACAACTATCGCGCTGCTGTACGCGGCTCTGCAGGACTCTCCTGCCAAGCAGGCTCAGACCACTACCGTCCACACGCCAGATTCACACGGCCTTTAACCAAGGCCGCCATCTGGCTCCCAACGTGCCGTTCAAGAGACATATTCCTTTTTGTTACCCTGGCCACTTACGTGCCGAGGTTCCCTTCCTCTGCATCTCCCCCAATACCACCCCATCACCACTGTATTTATTCTTTTCCTCCGCACCATCGCCTGCTTCCTCCGCCACGACGCGAGGCCCCTTAGGGGCGAGAACCCCACGAGTACTTGCAGCAGGTACTTGACCCTACATTTTGAAGGAGGCCGCCGCTCGCCGAGCACAGACGGAGCAGAACTCCACCGACACCTGATCCCGGTCCACGTGGAGGCAGATCCCGCCAGGGGCCGCCCACTCCTCCTGCGTCTCCCTCGCCGCCGCCTGCTCCAGGCTGGGCGGCCGGGAGCTGGGGAGGGCGTAGTCGTGGTCGCTGCTCTCGCCGGCGGCGTGGAGATGGTGGTGGTGGTGGTGGCGGCGGGGGCTGCCCGTGTCCCTGAAGAGGCTGGTGCTGAGCTGCAGCCCGCCGGCGCGGCTCCCGGCTAAGCGGCTGAGGAGCTGCCCGAGGGCGCTCTGGTTCGCCAGCACGGCCCGCAGGTACCTGCTCTCCCGCTCCAGCTCCCGCAGGCGGCGGCTCAGGCCGCGGTTGCGGTCCCGCAGTTGCCGGTTCTCGGCAGCCAGGCCCTGGAGGCGGCTCTCCAGCCCCAGCACGTACTGCT
>VZRU01011969.1:8587-19444 GCA_013398155.1 Pedionomus torquatus | reverse complement strand
GAAAGAACATTTACTGGTAAATGTTGCTGCAGTTGGTAACTTCCTCAGGGGCATGTGTTCTTTTAAAAACAGGAAAAAAAAATTAAAACCGTAGAATAATTGAACAATTTTTGGGTAGGATTTTTAAAGTCTCTTAAGTTGTATGCACAGAAATCACATCAGTTTTAAAAGAATTATATTTTTTTCAGAGAATAAGGAGCAGTAAATTGCTTTTTTTTTTTTAAATGGCTTCTGCAATGAAGATTGATTGCCAGGATTTAAATGTGAAACAGAAATAAATAGAAATGGTATACTACTGCTAAAGGAAAGAAAAGTTGCATTTATATATTTCCTTTCTTTTATAAAGGACATGAAGACTGTGTGAGAGGTTTAGCTATTCTAAGTGAAATGGAATTCCTTTCCTGTTCTAATGATGCTACTGTTCGAAGATGGCAGATCTCTGGCGAGTGTCTGCAGGTGTATTATGGACATACAAATTACATATACAGCATTTCTGTTTTCCCTCAATGTAAAGGTAGGATTATTTTTGTGACTATTACTGAACATTCTTCCAAAATGAAATAGCAAGGTAGACATTTTGTAGTTCTGTGGAGCTGCCACAACTAATGAACTCAGGCAGAGTTTAATTTACTTGTTTCCTTAGTGTAAATAATTAAAAACCCCCACTTGTGATTGACTCCAAAACACACCTCCAGCAGAATTGCTGTGACAGTAGGTGATACGAAAAGCCTTACAATTAGCCTAACCCAGGACCTAAGTTTAACTTTGGAAATGCAATAGACAAAACTATCTTCTAGGTTGCCTACTGTTTCATCACTGTTGCAAAGTACTAAAATGGTAATGTGTGGCTCACCAGTTTGAGATAATGTAAATTTAGATACTTCCACAGAAGGTTTTCAAAGTATGTTATAAATAGCTTAAGAATTTTGTGTGTGGCTTAATTGCATTTGTTTTTAGAGGTAGAGGTTTAGAGGTTGAGAACTAACTTGCAGAGAGTTGCAGAAGAAATTCCGTGTCTTTGACCTTGTGTTTTGCATGGGACACTTGTGCATTTATTCAACAGGTAAATTCAGATATATTAGTGGATGTGTATGTTGTAAATTTCTTATGCCTTAAAATTCCTTATTGAGGATTTTGTAGGCTTTAGAGAGTGCTTATGTGTTTGTTCTCAAAAAGCAGTGAAAGATAAAACAGTGATGGCCACAAAATTCTTTGAAGTTCCTCAGTGTTTCCTCCTCTCAAGAGTTTAAATCTTTGTTTTGTCTTGAGCATAATTGATTCCTTGTCTAACTGCTTAGTCTGCAATTTATGCTTTTTTTTTTTTTGAGAAGTCAACTACACAGTGGATTTGACTCTCTTCCTGCCACTGAGAGAAGTATTAAATTGTAGGTTTTTTACTGTTCTAATTTTAGATATCCAGTTACAGAATGGCAGTGTCACAGTATCTATTATCGCCATATACTGAAAAAAAACTTTTAAAGTTTTTATTAATTTTTCTTTACAGATTTTGTAACTTCTGGAGAGGATAGATCTCTTAGAATCTGGAAACAAGGAGAATGTGCTCAGACTATCAGACTTCCAGCTCAATCTGTATGGTGCTGCTGCGTTTTGGACAATGGTGACATTGTAGTTGGTGCAAGGTATTCAGGTTTTATCCACTGTGTATTTTTAAATGAAATCACAAGCTTCACTTTGGGTATCAGTTTAATCTATTTCTAAAAGTACAGCAAATCAAAATATGTGTGTGGATTAAATTTAAACATGTGCTGTACTTATTCCAAAAGGTCATTCTTTTGTTACGTCAGTTTCAGAGGTAGAGTGAGTTATTTGGGAATATGTTAAACCACAAATAGGCTGAGAATGAACTTACAAATATGGTATGAAGAACCCTTTTGATACAAGTCCTTCTCTGGGTGTTAGCATGAGTGTGAGCTTTCATAAAAATAATTGGGATGGGTTGTTAGAAGTAGTGATGGTTTCTCATGACATAAAAGTTGCCATTAGAATGTATGTAATAGTTTTGACATTTAAAACAGTATTTCTGTTTGATTGTTTTCTTTCCATTCAGTGATGGAATTATAAGAGTGTTTACAGAGTCTTTGGAACGTGCAGCAAGCGGTGAGGAGATTCAAGCTTTTGAAAATGAGCTTTCCCAAACATCCATTGACCCTAAAACTGGTGATTTAGGAGATATTAATGTTGATGACCTTCCTGGAAGAGAACATCTTAAGGATCCTGGTAAGTTATTGCACTTCTGTCAGGTTAGTTATACCTCCAAATCTTGGTTCTGAGTTATTGAAGCTTTCCATAGTTTCCAGTTAAAGCTTTGATAACTTTAAATAGAGTTACTGAAGAACAGAAGATTAATTTTGCTCTACTGTCCTTTCATTAATTTTTTGTAGGCATGGCTCTAGTTTAAATATATGGGGTGTTTTTTTGTGTACTAAAATGGTGTAAAGTATTTCTCTTATGAGAGTTTAAAAGAAGGTGAAATTCAGGATACTGTAGTGTGTTTTAGATCTGTTATGCCATCTCACGTGTGCCAACAGTATATGAGACAGATGCATAATTTGCAAAGACTACTGAATAAGGATTTTTTTTTTTTCCTAAAAGAAAAGTAGATGCAAACTGCATTAGTTTTTGGCGTGAAAAAGTTGTCTTAATTCACTTCACGCTTTCAAGGTACTTAGGAGATTACTAAGAATACAGTGGAAGAGGTGGTAATTAAGATTACTCTTAAATAGACAAATACTTTTTCCCAAGGCGAAGTAACCAGTAACCACAGCCCTTGGCTCTGATCAGCAAGTGGCATAAATATTACAGTTGTATGAAGCTTCCCATCATGTTAGACCATGGGAGAATTACCACCTTTCTTGATTGTCATCTCCCTGGGAAAATGGTAAACTTTTGAAATAATTGACTTAAGGACTGCTTTTGCAACTTAGTCTGGTGGCAGATACCCTTATTGTAATAGTAAAATGCTGATGTCAAGATTTTGCTATTCTTGTTGTGGCATGTATGTATTATTTCGTTACTTCCTGTGCTGTGACTTCAAGTGTTGATGAACTATCTTTTCATCTTTAAATGTGAGCTCTATTTGAAGACTTTTTCTCTCTTAAAGTAAATTTTGTTCTTGAATTTGTTCAAACTCTTAAACACTCTTGTCTACAGGAACAAGGGATGGACAGACACGGCTTATTAAAGAAAACGGGAAAGTAGAAGCCTATCAGTGGAGTGTTAGTGAAGGAAGATGGATAAAGATTGGTGATGTTGTGGGTTCTTCTGGAGCCACGCAACAAACATCTGGGAAAGTTTTATTTGAAGGGAAGGTATATGCAAACTTTAGTTGGTTTTATTCCTCTCTAAGTAAAATGCTTAATTTAGGATTAAAAGTTTATTCCAATCTTAGCTCCGATAAAATGTAATTTAGAAAATAAGTTTTAGATTGTATTTTTTTGTCTTTGTGAGCTATTTAAATGCAGAGGCAGAAGTATAAATTAGTACTACTTGCTTTATTACTTTTGAAACACATTTTGCAAAATGAGCAAACCAATGGAGATAAACTATTTTGTAAAGAAGTAAGCTGTTAGTAAAGAAATCATTAAGTTCTATGGTATTTATTGCTAATACCTTGAGAAGTTAGTTTTAACTTCCTTTCCAAAGGATGTGAGGCATATGGCTTATAATGTGAAGCTTACCTAAAATATTAGGTACCAAGCTTTCACTGCTCCTTTTCTTTAGCAACTTTTGAACCTAAAGACAGATTAGCTAAAAAAATGTTTGTCTTACTGAAGTACATGCAGAAAAGTCTCTTGTCTGGTGCCACCACAGAAGGGATGCTTTTGAGATACTAATTTTATTTCTCAAATGATTTTAAAAACCTTAGGAATTTGTTGTGGTTTAGTATTTGAAGTATTTGAATGCTTTTAAGACTGAAGTTTTTTTGAGGTATCTGAGTGCCCTGTAGCTTTGCAGGAAGCCAGAGCTGTCCATGAGAGTTACTTGATGCATCTGTTATTGTAATACATGTGCATGCACATTATCATGATAGGTTATTCTGGCCTGCTCTTCTGGAGACAGAAAATTCTGGAAACACAGGCTATGGTTTAAGTGTTTTTTTTTATTTTCAGCCTGTGGAGGATTGATACAATCTCCAAGTACCAGTATTAAAGATCTTAGGCTTAGCCCTGGGCCATTATTAGTCTAAATTTGATAGATAATTATGTAAGAAGTGCTGACAAACTTCTAACTTGTTTTTGTTTTTAATCTGCTTAAAGGAGTATGACTATGTTTTCACTATTGATGTAAATGAAAGTGGGCCTTCCTACAAACTGCCATATAACATCACTGACGATCCTTGGCTGACAGCATACAACTTCCTGCAAAAGAATGATCTAAATCCTATGTTTCTGGATCAGGTGGCCAAGTTTATTATGGACAACACTAAGGGGCAAACTCTATTGAGTACAAGTACTCAATATTCAGATCCATTTACAGGTAAAAGTTATAAGCTTAAATTATGACATCAAGTCTCCTTCTAGTTTTGGGTTATCAGCAGACTTGAGGAAGTTGTACTCTGACTCATCTTCCAGATTGTTAATGAAGTTGTTGAACAGGACAAGATGTGGTACTGACCCTTGGGGTACACTACCAGTGGCTGGCCTCCAATTAAGTGGTGTACCACTGATCAGCAGTCTCTGGGTCTGGTTATTCAGATGGTTTTCAATCCATGTCACTATCTGTACAGGCAGATTTCAGTGTTGTAGCTCCTGTGCTTACACAGTACTTTCATGCCCTTAAATGAGTGAAGGCAAGGCACAGATATATCTGACAAAAATATGAAAACTTGACAAACTCATGAAGTATATTTACAAATAAAATTCTGTTGAAGAACGTGATCAAGCTAGTTGTATTTTTCAGTCTAGTCTGTTTGGTTTTTCTTTTTGAGTGGAAGAAAACACCTCTTTTCATGCTTATCTAAGAGGTTGCCAGGTGCTGTTAAGGCAATTAATAAAATACAAAAAAATAGCTAGAGAATGAAGTGAAATTGAGTGAAATACATAACTGACCATTTTTAAGGGAGGATATGAAACAAGTTGATTACTCATAAGCTGAATCATGTTGATCAGTTACAATGTTTATTGCACTTACAAAAGAAATCAGTCTTACTTCAACATGTTTTAGAAAGATGAAGGTAGGAATAAAATGTCATAAAATAATTAAGTGAAATCTTTTTCTTGCAATGAACTAGAAATGAGACTGGAGGCTAATTGGGTTCAGGTGTAACTCACGACACTGCAATCATCTGGATTTATGCACATACTTATGATGTGGCTGTGTCCAAATATGTAATGTATATGCCCCATAAAACAAATTCCTGACCCTCAAATAATTAGGAATAATTTGTTCAACATCAAGGGACTCTTGTGTGGATAGGATCAGATTTATTTTCATAACAAGATAAGCAATAAGACATATTTGTTGGTTGGCTTTATTTTTGAGTGCTTCTGTCTGAAAAGTATTGATGTTCTAATAACATCAAGCTGTGTATAGTAGTTACTGCTTTTCTTACTGTTTCACCAGGTGCTGGACGTTACGTTCCAGGCTCTTCATCTGGATCAAGTACAATACCGGCAGCCGATCCATTTACAGGTAATGGTAAATCCTGTCTTGTTAACATTTAAGACACGTATTTTCATCATGTTCAGTTGCATTCAGTGTTCAGCACCAGAGCACTGTTTTTTACAGTTCTCCATTTGGGCCAGTAGCATGGGACAGAGATAAGGTGGACTCCAGCACTCCAACACTGTCAAAGCATGTCCAGACCTGTTTAGGAGAGCCCTCTGCTGTCTCATCTGCCTCCTGTCACTATTCTCCACAGCAGAGGAATAGGTCTTTATGTTTTGTAAAGCTCTCAGATGCACGTTCAACACAGCTATTGGTATATTCATAAAGCAGTTCTCTATTTTTTCCTTGTTATTCCTTTTTTCCTATTACATGACCTTTATTGGTACCTTCCACCCTAAATTTTAGATTCTAACTCTCCCTGACATAGCTAGTTTGAAGTCCTCCTCACTAATGTACCATGCTAGTTTGCAAAGACAATCTAGCCCTCCTTTGTCAGACAGATGCTAAAGTCCTGCCTGCAAAATTAGCCATGCAGCAAGTTGCTGACCCACTTGATGAGCCGACTTCTCAAGAGTTTTTACTTTGCTGGTAGCGTTAAAGGTACACCACCTGGGCCCTTCATGCTTTCCTCCAGAGCTCTGTAAACACTCCAGATAGTCTCCAGGGTGATAGCCTGAAGGCCAGGCAAGCTTTGCAAATCTCTCTGCAGCATTGTGGTCTCCAGCAGACACAAACATCACCAGATATCAGGTCATGCGTTCCATACCTTGTAGGAGGAAGCCTCCCATCACTGCTGGTTGCCTTTCCCCTTTTTTCAGGCACAGTCTCAGCTGAGTCTGATGCATTTATCTCTTGTTGTGTGTCCTCACCAGTGTCAAGGCACTGTGCTTGTTCTGCATTAGCAGATGTATAGGTGGAGCAGAAGCCTATGTACTGTTGTTAAAAGCCACAGCCATCAGCCTTCCCCATCTCAAGAGTTTTTCTTTCTTCCTATTCTACTGTGGTCTCTGTCTCTTCTGCCTTGCTTCGTGTGGCTCAGGCTGTGGTCTCTGCATTTGCAAAGACCCTGCAGTTCCTTCATGTGAGGCCTCAGTGCCACATATGGAGTCCACTGCCCACAGGAGAGGCCAGTGCTGGCCCCAGGCATGGTGAGAAGCCAGGCCTGGGCAGCAGTACCATTCCCCTGAAGCTTCTCATAGATAAGGTTTCTACTGTACTGGGCACCAGTTGGTGCCAGAGACCAAGCTTGGTCACTGAGCTTGTGAGTACCATCATCATTTCCAACACCACCCTCACACACAGGCATAGTTTTAATCCTTACATTTCAGAAAGTTTTGAAGACTTGTCTTTAATTCCTTTAGTGTAAAATAACACCTTTAATAGTGACGTTTGAAAACTGGTAACTAAATTCCTCTGTATGTTACCTCTTTACCAGTAGTGGTGTTCAAAAAGCCTAATGTCTCCGTTCAGGTGCTGGTCGCTATGTTCCTGGTTCAGCGTCAAATGCAGTAGCTTCAGTGGCTGGGGTTGATCCATATACAGGTAAGAGATAAGGCCTGCTGATGAAAAGCATCCATGAGCTTTTGCTTCAGTTCTTCCTTTGACATGGATTCTATTCTATTCCCTTCTATGAATTGAAGTTGCTTATACTTTCAAAATTATTCAGAAAATAGGGATAACAGAACCTTCCTTTACAGGCAGGAATCATGCACAAAAGTTTTAAAATACATGATAATGATCTGTTTTTGTAGAGAAACCTTGGTTTCCAACTAATTATGTTGTTTATCAAAGAAATTGGTATGTCTAGTTAATGGAAAATGCACAATATCAGCCATTAATTCACCTGTGATTGTAGGAAATCATTACAGGTCATGATTACTCATTGTCAAAATGAGACTTCGGGCTACTGTTGCGTGAGAGATAACTTGGTTGTATCTGCAGATCTTTCAATATATAAAAACGTTCCTTCTTTGTTATGAAAATAACCCAAAGATGAGATTTCAGGGACAGGATGGATCTCTGTTGTAAAATTACCCTTGCCATTTGCATGCCTTAAGGGCAGTACACACTCCGATGAACTAAATGCACAGTCATTCGTATAATTCAGAAATCCCTGTCAAGAATTTACACTTGTATAGTAAATTGCTACATGAAAGGAGAACAGTCTATGAAGGTATTGCTTGAAGCTTTAACCTTGAACATAAAAAATAATGTAAGGAATGACAGCTACTTGCATAAGCATTCAGTTTTTTAAAAAAAATTTCTGACTTATGTCCAGGAGGAGAGAATTACTGGTTGGATATTGTTCTATGTCAGACACTTTGGTACACTGTTGAACTTGTATTTCTCTTGTGTAGGAATGGGTGCCTACCAGTCAGCTGCAGCTAAAGTTGAAAATATTTATTTTCCGAAGCAGGATGCTGTCACCTTTGACCAGGCTAATCCGACACAGATACTTGGTAAGATTAATTTCAATGATGTTTTTATTTGTCATCTATTTGAAGTAATTTCACTTCTGATCTTTTCAAAAAGCTAAGTGATTTCCCATAGCTTTCCTACTTTTTCTTGGTTTTGACCTTTTAAAATTGCGATCATCATTTTAATAGTGCATGTATTTGAAGGCTTAGAAGTATGGGTAAGTTTCACAAAAGCTCTAGTACAGGATACCTCCCCCCCTCTCCCTGCCTCACCTTATATCTACTGTTGTTTGCCATCTTTTTTTATCAATCTGGTACATTTAAATACTGTGCTTTTTTTTTTTCCTAAATGCTAGGTATGTGAGTCATGTGCAGTCCCTTTCTGATTTTGCTTATGAAAGTTTTAGTTCACCAGATAACCATACAATGTAATCTATGAAGTTTTAAAATAGGGTAATCTGCAATTTCATAGGTTGCAATGATGACTTCTGTATTTAAGCAGAACTCTCTGCATAAGAAAAAAAAAGAAAACAGTGTGCAATATTTAGTAATTGTATACTTTTTTATTTTGTAAATTGTATTATTGGTTTGTTTTTTCCTCTCTTCTCATTCCCCTCTCTTTTCATGCTTCATTCTTATTCTGTTAGTTTTTCATCTATATTTCCTGTAAATGTTCCACAAAATCTCTACCCTATTTGTTACCAATGTGTTTATGAACGCACATTAGTATGCCTAAGGGTTTTATAAAACTTTCTATTCACAATGTACCTGCCTTGAAGATCTCAAAACTCCTTTGCTTCCTTTTCTCCCCTTTGTATACAGAGCTTGAAAATGTAGCAGTGGTCCAGGTAGTCTGATAAGGAAACTTTTTTTTCCCCCCTGCTTTTTGGAAAAAGTATACTCTCACATTTATCCAACTTCTTGAAGAGGGCAAGCCCTGGCCTTGCACTCATGGAATCATAGAATGGTCTGGATTGGAAGGGACCTTTAAACATCATCTAGTCCAAGCCCCCTGCTGTAGGCAGGGACATCTTTCACTGCTAGGTCAGCTTGCTGAAAGACACATCCAGCCTGGTCTCAAACGCTTCCAAGGACAGAGCATCCACAGCTTCTCTAGCTGTGAATGAAGCATTTTGTTCCAGTGTCGCTTTTGGTTTAAAAACATTACTCCTTATCCTGTCGCTACAGACCCTGATAAAGTCTCCCTCCATCTTTCTTACAAGCCCGCTTTAGGTATTGAAAGGTTGCAGTAAGGTCTCTCTGGAGCCTTCTCTTCTCCAGGCTGAACAACTCCAACTCTGTTAGCCTTTCATCATAGGAAATGCATTCCAGTCCTCTGATTTTGGTGGTCATCCTCTGGACCTAATATCTTTCTTGTGCTGAAGACCCCAGAGCTGGGTGCTGTACTGCAGATGAGGTCTCACAAGAGTGGAGAACCGCCTCCCTTGATCTGCTGGCTACAGGTGGTTTTTTTCTTATACAGCCTAAATATACAGTTGACTTCTTGGGCTGAAAGTACACATTGCTGGCTTATGTCCAATTTATGATCTACTAGTATCCCAAAGCCCTTTGTAGGGTGGCTCTCAATCAATGGATTGCCCATTACTGATACTGGGGGTTGCCCTGGCTCAGGTGGAGGACCCTTGACCTTGATGAAATTCATGTGGTTCACATAGGTCCCCTTCTCAAGCCTCTGGGGCCTTCTGTCTGCAGTATTGCCCCTCTACGTACTGTTCAGGTTTCATATTCTGTTTAAAAATCTTTCACAGTCTTCAGTCAGCCTTGTCCTGTTTCCCTGAATTTTCTTGCACTCTGGTATTTGTTCAGAGAGAAGATAAGGGATTCACAAACTGGATTTTTTTTTTCTTTTTTTTTTTTTTCTGGAAGTTGTTGCTAGTAAATACATATATAGCTTCCTCGTTGTTTTATACAAACTTGACACTAAAATTTTGTGCAAAACTTCCTAAGAGGGAGAACAGTAAGGCTAGCTGATGTTCATTCTGCTATGTTACAGCAAAGCAGAGACTTTGACTTAGTCTTAAAAGCATACTATATGAGTTTATTTTTGTCCAATATTCTTGAAAGGTAACTGTGTTAGCCACAGACTTAGTAGGTTGTTTGGTATTTTTATGCTTAGAATCTGAAAACTAGGTTCACTAAGTTTCCAGCAGTTTTGTTACAGCACATGGTTAAATACTCTTGTAATTATTATGTCTGGACTGGAATATGTTTAATAGTTATATAGGATTTCTTATTTTTATTTTTTTACTAGGAGGCCTGCATCCTATAAGACTCATAAGGGTGTACTAATGTAAGGCTTCCTACTTGTGTGTTCATTGATGTAGCCCTCATAAATTCTGGAAGAACAATGACTGGCAGGTGTTTAATGCTAGATCTATTTTAAGCAAAATTCTGTAAATTATAATTTTCACATACTTTGATTTATAAAATTATGTTGAAGTTCGAATACAGGATGTGATGCAATCATATTTTGCTTGTGGTACTTAGGTGAAAACATAAAAACTCTGATCACACTAAGAACAGACAGTTTCTTCATTGTTTCTATTACTTAATAGAAAAGAACAAAAAAGAAATCAGATTTCTGTTATGAAAACTAATGATCTTGGGTTTTTTTCTGCGTCTTTGCTTGTGTGTAGGTTAAGATATGAATTCTGAATCTTTGTGTTACAGTATTGGAGGGAGCTTAACAGTAGCAATCATCGTGATGATTAAAATCTTAAAAATAGAAAATAATGAAACTGGAAAAAGTAATGTTTAAAAATTATAAATCCCCCCCCCCCAATTACAGCAA
>VZRU01011968.1:94851-105181 GCA_013398155.1 Pedionomus torquatus | reverse complement strand
GTGGAATGAGAGATTTCAGTGTGTGGCCCAGCAACAAGGGTCCAGAGTCCGCTCTGGGAGGGTTGGGGGGGGGAGTATTTTGGGAGGGGAGGTGATAGTGCTGAGTGAGGGTCAGAGGGTGGGCGATGAGAGCTGCAGAGGGGCAAGGCAGCTTCTCAGCCCCAGGCTGCCCAGGCAGGGCTCTGGTAGATCTTGGGAAGAGAGCTGGGCTCCCAGGGACAACCCCCCCCACACCTGCAGGGTCACAGGGATGGGGTGGGATGGAGTGTGGGGTCCCATTTGGACGCCCACCCCAGGCTACTGGAGATTGGTCGGGTGTCCTGGTGCTCTCGGTCCCTGTGGGTGGGAAAACAGTGGCAGTTTGTGCTGTCCCGCAGCCAGGGGGTCCTGCCATCTGATCCCTCTCTTTGGGAGCAAGGTCCCAACCTGAATCCTGGGACCAGAAAGGCATCCTCTTCAGGGCTCATCCTTCAGGGCTCATCTTCTCCTTTTACCTCTCCAGCTCCTGTTCTGGCTCCCAACAGCTCCGAGGGCCTCCGGAGGGTAAATGAGCCACCAGGACCAGGGCAGATGCTGCACAAATATGAGTGCTGGCAGCTCTGATGACTCCATCTCTGGCTCCCTCCTCTTTGTGCTACTGGTCCCAGTAAGGAGCTGGAAGAGAGCTGGCAGGTCTCCTCCCCCCTCCACGTGGGCTGCCCTTGCCGTGCCGTGCATCCTTCTTGCCAAGAAGCACTTAAAGTGGAGTACATCCAGCTTTCCCCGGGGAGCAGACGTTTCGGCAGGGATCAGCTATTTGAGTAGCTGGCTTTGAAATGGGAAGGGAAATCCCCAGACTCTGGCAGGCTGCTGCGGATGCTGCCGAAACGCTGTGAACTCTGCACTCCAGGGCTTTCATATATTTTTTCTCTTCTTTCCACGTTTTCCCCTTCATCTGCTGGTGAGCAGCCACCGCTCCAGCGGACACAGCTGGCTCCAGGAAGCCTTCTGCATTAAGGCGAAGGTTATTTTCTCTCCACGAAGAGAGCAGGTCTCCCTCTCTGCCTGCATCTCCCCTTCCCAAATGGAAGAGTCAAGTCGTGCCTCTGCCTCTCCTGGTGTTTCCCTCCTGAAATCCAGCCCAGCCCCTCCTGCAACACCCCGTGGTGCTCCTTGCACCCCAGGACTACTCCGGCTGCTCCCTTGCTTCTCAGGGGATGCTGCGTGCTGCCTTTCCCGCAAGCCCTGACGGCTTCACTCCATCATCCTTTTGCCACTAGGAAATCATTTTGCCTGATAATGCATTAAAGCGATCGTTATTTTAGTGATCGTGCTCATATTTCCCCCTCTTTGTTTTCCTGCCAGGCTTTAAGGGAAACCTAAGTAGATAAATCAGTGCTGTGAGCAGGTGTGGGAGATAACTTTTCCCATGCTGCTGGGAGCCAGAGGGATGCTTTGAAGCACAGACCACTGGATCCAACAACACCTGCACAGACCCTTGGAGGGACAGGCAAGCCCTCTGCCCAGCAGCCACCTTTGTCCCCCCCAAAAGCTGTTTTCCCCCAGCTCTGCCCCACAGCATGATGGTGAGAGCGTGCTCTGAGCAGCCACGCTGTACTCCACCGGCCTGTGTGGGGCAGGGGACAGGGGGTGAGCTCCTGCCGTGGGGCTGGGCAGGTGTCCCCCCCCATCAGCTGCCTGTGCACGGTGGGATGGTGGTGGGAACATGATGGTCCTGTGGCGGGTGGGAGCTGCGGTGTCTACCCCAAGGGCTGCGGTGAGATGCTACATGGTCTGGACGCTCCTCTCCTGGGAAAACGCCGCTGGTTGGGGTGGCAGGGGGCCCTCCAGCCTGGGAGGGAGCCAGTCTGGGAACTGCTGGGGCAGGGACATGCACAAAGCACCCAGACGAGCCGGTGCTTCCCCACGGCTGAGCGCTATCCCGGAGTCAGCCCCCTCAATGGGAGCTTTCAGCCCTGCCTTCTCCATCTCCTTCTCCTTCCCTTCTCACCCATGCCCCGCAGCCAAGTCAGAACCCTGCCTTTGTTCGCCTTTTTTAAAATAAATCATTTTGGGGGGTGAATTTCATGCCGTCGAACAATGCCAGCCGGACCGTGGCAGGGACTATAAGGGCTCCGTTATTCGCAGCAGACACACAGGGTGGCTGAAGGCCAGCAACAGGCAAAGCAGCTCCCTGGGATGCACAGCATCCCGCCTTGTCCCCGTGGTGGGGAAAAGCTTGTGTGGGTTTCCCTCCCTCCTAACCCCTCCCCGGGGGGACACTGTCACCTCCCCTGTGCTGCTGGGGGGAGCCCGGGCTGTGCCCTTAGGGATGGGATGCCAGCAGCTCCCACCAGCCAGGTCTCAGCGTTGCTGGCGCTTTACTGGCAAGGACTGGGATACACAGGAGGAAGGACTGGGACTGCAAGGCAGGGTGGAGCGGGGAAGGGGCCAAGGAGTGGGGCTCGTTCCCGAAACACAGATAGCTTTGATAATTAGCCAGGACTGTGAAGGGAAATGATGAAAGGTAGAAAGGATTTGTTTAAGCACGGCATGTTTTATTGCTTTCCTCTCTCAAAGTCTCTCTTTAAAGTGGTTGGAGGATTTTTGCTCTTATTTTGCCTCAGATGTTGAACTTTAATTACAGCCAACGCATCGAAATACCTGTAATATGAATAAATAAATGTCTAAGATTTTCCCAGGGATTCCTGGTCTCCCCGAGCTCTCCCCCTCCTCGCTGCCACACACAGGGGGTCCCGGTGGGGACCCCAGCTCGGTCCTACGGAGTGCCCATGTATCTTGGTGCTGCCCAAGCTCTTGCCCCAGCTCATTTACATGCTCTTCCCTGCAAGCTGGGCAGATGCTGGCAGTGGGACACTGCCTTGCGGTGCCGTGGGGCTGCCATCACCCACAGGGTGATGCTCACATTTGTTAGGCAGGACCTGGGGCAAAACTTGCCACCCTTTTCCAGCCCAGAAACACCACGATGTGATGCTTCACCTTCCTTTGCTTCTCGGTTGTGCCCAGAGGCGGTGGCAGGACTTAAGGCCAACTGTGTTTTCTAGAAGCCAGCGCTCCTTTTCCCAGCCTCACCATCTCCTCTGGCTGCTGCCACCCAGGGCTGGTGGGACAAGCCCCTCCGGCAGAGGGCAGCCCCCCCCGCCCCGCTCTCAGCATCTACCTTCACCCACCTCTTTCCCGCCTGCAATTACTGCAAAGGATCATTAGAATCCATGTGTGCTAATTGCTTCAATAGTTCCTTTCCTGGGAGGAAATCAGAGAAATAGTCCATGGTTTGTTTCTCTGCCCCTTGCATGGATGCTGTTGAGCTTTCCCCATCCGGGCTGGGGAGCCAGGGATGCTGCTCCCCCAGGTTCAGGCTCTCTGCTCCCACCAGGGATGGTCAGAGCTGGCAGCAGAGCAGCAGGGACAGTCACCATGTGCTGGGCTGGTGAGGGGCTGCTCGGCTCAGCCTGTCCCAGCTGGGACCCTGGNGTGGGGCTGGAGTCTGGCACTGGGGAGACTGCAAACAGGCACAGGGTGGTGGAGCGATGTCAGCTCCATTGAGGATACCGAGGTAATGTCCTGCCTTGGCTTGGTTGGGGCATAGAGAGGAGGAGAAGCACGATCCTGTTGCATATCCCCCCCCAGCCCTGGCCTAGCAACTACCCTGTTATCGATTATTCTTATATATTTGTTATCTGTGAGCACTCAGGGCTTTTTACAGGCAAACAAAGCTGGTGGGTGATGCCCCCCCAGATGCTGTGCTCCCATAAACGACTCTGATTGATAGCTCCCAGTGCTTTCCAGGGCTGTCCCACTGCCCCCCCTCACCACCCCACATCGGGCTGTGCACGAATATGGGGAGACCCCACCAGCGAGGGGACCACGGCTCAGCGCCGCTCGCTCAAAACCAGGGAGATGCTGTAGAAGGCTGGATAGGAAAGAGTCCAATTAAGATAAAATCACAGGGAATTGATTAATAATTAGCGGGTAATTAGTTATCTCTCTGCCATCTGGAGGGCGGAATCTGTTTGTGAGGCAAGTGGCTGTCTACTGGGTGTCCCCTGCCACACAGACTGGTCCTGCTGTCCCCATGGCTTTCCTGTCCTGCGCTACTGGTGGGAGGCCAGAGCCCACATCTCCTCCCGCACCTCTATTTTGGGCATCTCTGGCTTTCCCGGTTGCGGGAGAAGTCATGGAAGCACCTACTTGCTCCTTCAGCTCTTATTTTCCAGGTTTACTCTGCCAGGATGGAAAGGGAGAGCTCTTCCATGGTCCCACCCTTGGTGTAAGGTGGGTGAAGAGCACATGTGCATCTTCTGCTCGAAGCTGGAACAACCGATGCTCAGCCTCTTCCCTGAAGAAGTGTTCATCTGTGCTGGAGACACAGACTGAATTTTCAGCTTCCTCTGTTCGAACTGGCAATTTTCTTTATTTATTAGGTGGGGTGGCTGGGGAGGAAAGAAAAGATGCCAAAGCCCTTCTTTCTGCTGGCAGAGGGTTGCAGGGACTCAGCCCAGTGAGTGCCCTTTGCCTGGGAGGTGCAGTGGTACCATCCTGTTGGCCAGGAGCATCCATGCTGGCTCCTCTGCTGTCATGCCATCTATTTTAAATAGGATCATTTCTAGGCGGCTGGCTCTCCATCCTGCCCACTCTCCAGAAATGCCACCAGGCACGTGACCTGCCCCAGCCCCAGCCTCTCCGTCCCTTCTCCTCGGGCTGGGAGAGGGTCCCACCTCCCTGCAGTCTCCTTGGGAGCGCTCTGGGAGGTTGGGCTCGCCTCTGATGCGGGCTGCGTTGTTTCCACACACGTGAGCAATCGATGGCACGCCTGAGAGCACCCGGGGAGCAGGGAGGTGAGGCAGGGAGGAGAGAGTCTGATTGCCCTTAGGGAACTTCTCCGGAGGGGATTTGTCTGACAAAACAGCCCCAGTACAAAAAAAAAAAACCCTGAGAGCTTTCTTTTTAGGAAGAAGAATAAAAGGGCTCTGGAGACACGGTGAAGGCAAACACCATCTGCAAGCATCCAGAGGACCTATGAGTTATGGGGTGCAGCCCCACACTCCAGCAGTGGGGCTGGAGATGTCACCCATGATCATGGGTGCTGTGAGGGGCTGGTGAGGCAGGAGGGGGTCACCCCCAGCTGGGGACTAAGCGTGAGGGCTTAGGGAAAGCCATCTTCTACCTGTGTAGTTTTGTTATTGAGGGACTGGATACCGAGAGCTCCATTTCATCCTTCCCCTGCCTTGGTAGATGTTGGGGAGGTCTTTTTATGGGTGGCTTATCCTCCATGGGTGTCCTACCCACAGGGGCAGGACTTGATGCTGGCAGAGCTGTGAATTTCTGCGGCACCAGGGAGCTCTGGCCCTCCCTGCCCGGCTTTGAGGCAGTCCTGAATCAGGGCCAGGGAGTTTTCTTTAGCTCTCCCCGCGGTAAGAGCGTGCTGGAGAACTTGAGGTCTTTTCAAGACCTTCCCGGGGCTTTGCTAATGAACCCCTCCCTGTGCCACATATTTCATCACAAACCCAGAATGAAACCACAGAAGTCCACGGAGAAGCATTTCTGCTGCTCCAGAGACAGCAAAAATGTTCACATGCAAATGTGTCTGGCTTTTGCTTCCATTTTGGAGCCCAAAGTAGCTTCATGCCTCCTATTTTCTGGTTAACAGAGCCGCCCTGGGCAGAGGCTTGAAATCTGAAGACATGTATTGTCTTTCTTCTGGGAAGAAAACAGAAGGGAGCAGCTGACTTGTAATTTGGAGGAAATCAAAGCCCTACCCGAAGGGAAGGGGTGAACTGCACTGTCTTTCTACCAGCCTCTGCATTATCTCTGTGTCTCTTATCCCCTGGATCAGAAGCCCTGCAGACATCCCCGAACAAGACATGGGATTTTTCCACCACCACTGCCCAGTCTCCCCACCGCAAGGCACACGTTGGCTGGCTGTTTATATACTCCTTGTCCTTGGAGATCTGGTGCCCCAGTTTGAGAAAGAGCCTTTTGGTGTAAATTCAGTGTAAATTCAGAATGTGGCATGTCCTTGGGCAGGCAGAGTTGGCCCCTGTCCTCCTGCTTATGGGTATTCTCATAGATTCATATCAGCCTTCCCAAATTTCCCAGGCCCTTTGGTACATCATGAATCCGTGGGATCCCTCAGTCCCTGCTCTTCTACATCTCACACAGCATGCCATGGTAGCCATCCCACTCCATAGACTAAGTCCTGCCTGAGAGCCACCTGGGATGTCCCTCCTGGGGTGAGAGAGCACAGAGGATGCTCAGGGAGTCACCTGCATCTTCCCCCTCATTTGTGCTAAAGGAGTGATGAAAACCTTAAGTTGCATCCACATCTTATTGAATAACAATTTAATACTGTATATTAGTTACCATTCCTCTCAGTTCCTCCTCCTCTACTCCATGGCTACTTTGCTTCAACACCTTCTTCCCATCCACTGGAGAGGGGACGGTCTGTGAGATGAAGTCCATGGACCATGAAGACACACACTGATGTAGCACTTTGGTCCCAGAGGGAGAGCGGGGTGGCCGTTTCCCATCACTCCCTGGCTCCTAGGCTCAGGAAGGTTCTTGCTGCCCATTTGGTGGTCCAAGAGAGGAGCAGCTGGATGAAGAAATGTCACAGAAGAGAGAAGGTGAAGGCTGGGAGAGAGCTGTGGTGCTGCTGTCTCTTCTTCAGCCCTGCCTGGACCAGCAACTCCATCAGCCACATTCTGCTCTGCCCGTAATTTCTGCCATTTGTAAAATCAGAGTCTTGCCAAAGTGGTCGTGAGACTTAATTCATATTTATTACTCCTTTTGAAGGAGAAAAATGGCTCCATGAATACTGAATATTCACAGTTTGGAGAGATGGACTGATGCCACCAGAAATCCCTTGGCTGGCGAGGATGGGCTTTACGAATGCTGGGTTCCGTTCCGCCCCACCACCACTCCAACTGGTCCAGAATGGGTTTGCTTCTATTTGTTTGGCAATTACTTCACCCCTGACTAAGTTTTGCCCTCTGCAAACGGAGCAGGGCAGAGCCAAGAGCAGGTGGCAGGGCATCAGCTAAATCCATCAAATAAATGGGAAATTTCCTGCGAGCACCAGTGAGCCTGGGCAGGAGCCAGGTTCTTCTGTTGATATTTTAATGACGACAAACGCAATTAAGGATGAGAGAGAGGAGCATTAAATTAAATAAAGTATCAAAAGCTTGAAGATTCTTAGCTGATGGGGTCATAACCGTCTCTTGGGTTTCCGTAGGCAAGTGGCAGGTGTTGCTGGATTGCCTTCCACCCGTCGGGTTCTCAGCCTGCCTCTGCTGCCTGCCGTGGTGTAGATTGTCTCATCCTGACCTGGTGGCACATGAACACCAGAATGCAGAGTCACAGCACCAGCTAACTCCATGTCCCCCAGCATCCCACCCCACCGGGGAGGGGTATTTCGACGTGTGCTGCCTTGCTGCAGTCCCCACCAGGCTGAACCCCATCTCAGCTGGTGATGGGATGGCCAGTAACCAGCCACAGGCATTGCCTCACAACTGGGAAGCTCCAGTGGTGGGGCTGCTGGGCTTTTAACAGCTCATCTCCATCAGATGGGTGGTGAGGCACTGGAACAGGCTGCCCAGGGAAGTTGTGGATGCCCCATCCCTGGAAGTATTTAAGGCCAGGCTTGAGAGGGCTTTGAGCAACCTGGTGTGGTGGGAGGTGTCCCTGCCCATTGCAGGGGGGTTGGAACATGATGGTCTTCAAGGTCCTTTCCAACTCTAACCATTCTATGATTCTATAATCAGTCCCCACGGCTGTGGGGATACCAATGGTGAAATATTCTTGGATCCTGGAGCTGGAAGAGCCAAGGACACCCAGCACCCAGGTAGAACTGTGATGGGCCAGTGGTACCATCACGTTGGGGAATCACTGGTGGCGTCTTCAAGGTCCTTTCCTTCTGGATCTCAGTGGTGTTTCTGGATCTCAGCGTTTTCTGGATCTCAGCATTTTCTGGATCTCAGTGTTTTCTGGATTTCAGCATTTTCTGGATCTCCAGCATTACTGGATCTCACTGGCACCAGGCAGCTGCCGAGTGCGGGATTGCTGCCTTTGGGTATGGTGACCCCGTGTCTGCCCGCACTGTATCGCCTGTATCTGTTCCTTAAACCTTACCGGGGGGCAAGGAGAGGAATAAGGGCTTTTTTTTGGTGGGCCTGTATTAATTGCCAGCTTTGCTCAGGCTGGTGCATGAGGCGTGCTGAGCACGACCAGCATTAGCGTTCCTAACGAAGTCCCGTGGGCTTCCCACCTTCCCCTGCCCCTTTTATAACAGTCACTGCTCCTAGAGACTTTAAAGCTCCTTTTGTTAGGGACTAAAAGCAGCCTTAAAATAATCATTAAAAATGGAATTAAATTAATTTGAAAGGAAGCCATTCAAAGCTGGCTTTCTTCTAGCCCTGACAGGTTTGCCATCTGGGTTCGCCTTCACCTTAGGTGGGCCAGAAGTGAGCCTGCATCTCTCAGACCTGCCCGGGGGAGGTTTCTTTGCCCACCCCCTTGAAGAGCACGGTGCATGGAGATGTCTGCCCTGGGGATATGGTGGCCGTCCCCCATCCTGAGCACTGCTCCTGGCTCCTGAAGAGCATGGTGCATGGTGATGTCCGCCCTGGGGATACGGTGGGTGTCCCCCATCCTCAGCACTTCTCGTGGGTGCTCGTGTGTGGCCATGGGGACACAGCAGATAAAAAGAGATCTGCTGATCTGGGAGCATTTCACCAGCTGGGAGCACCAGTTACTCCAGCCCTGGCTTGTCCTTGTCTTCCCAGTGAGGGCAGCAGGACTGAGCTCCAGGCCTGAGGTTCTGCAGGCAAAACCCAATGCACAGGGCGATAAATGCGCCAGCCTGGTCCTGGGTTATTTTTTTTTGTGCCCATTTCAGACAATGATAGCACTACTGATGGATTTTCAGGCCAGAAGGGACCACTGTGACCAGCCAGACTGACCTCCTGCATTCCACAGCCCGCTGCCTTGGCAGAAAACTCATCGGCTTTGCTCAAGCTAAAACGTATTTTTTCAGAAAGACACTCAGTCTCCATTAAAAGACTTGGAGTGATGGAGATCCCACTCTGTCCCCAGGGATTTGTTCCAATGCTTAATTGCTCTGACTGCTAAAAATGTGCTTCTTATTTCTAATCTGGATTTGTCTTGTTTCGGCTTCCAGCTAGGGATGTTGTAATGCCTTTTCCTGCTAGATTAAAGAGCCGTCTGCTATCAGAAATCTCTTCCCCATGCATATGCTTACAGACCGTGAGCAAGCCACCTCTTGGTCTCCTCAATAAACTAAACAGCCGGAGCTTCTTCGCTCTGTCACTGTAATGCATATTTTCCACTGCCTTGACTCACTCCCAGCTCTTTTTCTGAACCCTTTCCAAGTTCTCCTGCTCTGGTTGGAAGCGCAGACGAGAGCACTGAAGGCAGCATCCTTGCAGCGGGCTCCTCGTGCCATGTGGCCGGGTAACAGCTCTTTTTCCCTCCTCCTTTTTGCACGTCGCCAAGGATGACGCTCATCTCCTGAGCCCCCCACCCGGGGTGTGCTGGAGCCACACTTGCCACTCAGTGGCCTTACTTGCCAGGGTGGCCACAAGCAGGACAGGGTGGCTTGTCTGTGGACCCACATACTCCTGCTAGGTTTGCAGAAATCTGGCCGTTTTGGATCCCCTGAGCTGGAGGCAGGGATGCTCGGGACAGGCTGAGCTACACCACCAGCTCTCCTCAAGGATGGACTCATGGAAGGCTTCCTAAAGAAGGGGAAAGGGGAGGGAACCCAGCCACCCACGTCCACCCCCATAACTCCCTCCTAACCCTGTCCTTTTTCGCTTAGTTTCCCAAGATCGGTGTCGAAATGAGGTGGGATTTGTAAGGGGCCAAGTGCAGCTCGGCAGGGTTTGGTAGGGGTGGCTGTGGGAAGAGGGAAGGGGAGAGGACGAGCTGGCCATCATCCAGCTCGTCGTTAAAAGCCAGCGCGGTGGGATTCACCCGCCGGCTCGTTAGCGCCAGGTCTCTTGGAGCTGCTGGANTGGAGCTGCTGGAGCTGTGAGAGAGGGCTCCCTCGTGAGATTAATCATCTGTGACCCATCCGGGCTGTGGTTTGGTCTCCTTTCTGAAACCCATCCCGTTCCTCTTCCCTACCCCACCGAGCGGGCTCGGCTCTGACGCCGGCCAGAGGTCGGTATTTCTTTTCCCTTCAGAACAATGGAGCGCTGGGGCTGCAGCAGCCGACACATAGCAGCCCGCTGATGGTTGCCAGCTGCATTGCCTTAACATCTTCCCATTATCTCTGTACTGCTGGCTAACCCTGGCTTGTATTGGGGGG
>VZRU01011966.1:20964-107121 GCA_013398155.1 Pedionomus torquatus | reverse complement strand
ATACTACACATTTAATTAAGTTACAGATTAGTCTATATTTCTTTTAACTACTTCACACAATGAACAGAAACAAAAAAATATTGTAGCCCAAACTGGAGCTGAAAATAACAATGTAAAAATTCCAAACGTGTGACAAAAAATGTACTTACATTAAATATATTCGAGAATTGCAATATCAGAAGTAGAATTTCATTTAGCGCCTGCATTCTGGCAAGCTCTAAGCCTTAGCTGAATGACTCTTGGAAAAGGCTTGTATTGTTTCTGCTCATCAAAGGCAACAGTATTATGATTTGGTTCACAAGAGACCATTTTATTGCCAACTTGAAGTGTTCCAAAAACACACCACCTTTTCTGGTTTCTTTTTTTTTTTTTCTTCATTCCCCCCTTCAAACTAAGCAAGAGTTTAAAAAAAAGTGTAATTACAATTTCAATAAGTGATTTCTTTTAACTTCTCAAGCATATCTCATCAACAGGATATACAGTACAGTTCAGAAGAGTAAACATTTTTAAAAGTAAGCAAACAACTTTTTCAACCAACATACACAATTTCTTGCTGTATTTATGCTGAACTCTCCTTTTAACATGGACAAGTTATGAAGTTAGTTTTCTTCTTCAGTACAACATGGACACAGGACTAGTACAATCCGGGCTGGTGGTGGTGTTGTTGTTGTTGAAGTTAAGGACAACTCTAGTATGGAAGCCATGGTTCTGCCATTCATCTCCCTTCATCATCTCGCATAGCGCTTAATGTAATCTTCAACTTTATTCCGAAAGTCCTCCTAAAGGAAACCACAGTCAGAATTAGCCCAAGTTTGTCAGAGAGAAAGAGACTCAAGTAGGACTATGGTGGTGATGGATTCCCAAATTAGCACCAGTAGCATCAAATTTCTAGCAAGTGAAAGGCCTGCCGCTTTCCCTGAGACCTAGCACACATTTCCGACACAGCTTGTGAGAACCGAGCTGACTGCTCAAGTCCTTGTAAGCAGGTATCTCTGCTCCACTGGGTATCTCCTCTGGCACCCAAACTGGACAGAGTTTGCCATTGCCAGCTATCAACGTAGGTGCAAACAGAGCATGTCTCACAGTGCTGAGAGGCCAGGGTCCGGCTGGTGGCATGTGCCTCACAGCAAAGATCTGGCCACGGTGTCAGAGAAGTATGGGAAGCTGTCCTTACCGGATAAGAGAGGCAAGACTATGGCAGGAACTGTTAAAAAGACTGCACACCCCATGGCAGCTCTGTCCCAAATACTCATTCTGGCCTCCCCCTGGTAACTGTAAAATATCGCAGCTAGCACATAATTAAGATAAGTCAATCACTGCTCTCTTTTTTGTCATTTATTATAGCCTAGAGAATTAAAAACTCATCATCCAAGTCACTCATTAGTTAAAGTGGTTCAGGTGAATGCACTTATACCTATAGCCCCCCACAGAAAACCTGTGGGACTATTATATAGAGAGACTGTGTGTAACAGAGCTAAGCACACATTTCTGACAGTTCATCTTTATAAAGCACACAGATACTAGGTGAAATTCTGATAAACTTCCCTCATTTGATTCTTGTCCAAGCTGGGAGGTCAGACAGATGCTACACTCCTCTATGTTACTCTGAATCTGAACCTTTCCTTGTGTGCTAATAGCCTGTTATTAAATATGTTCAACACAGCCATACTGAGTGCCTTGTGCTCCAGATTCAAGTGGTGGTTTCACAGCAAAATGCATCTTGCTTGATTTCCACCTCTCAGTTTTGTGTGCTGGTTAGAATCTGAAGCAGGAAAAGCTGAGAAATTAATGTCCTCACTTCTCTTAAAAAATTTAAAAAACCAACCAAACAAAAAAACAATGCACGCAACAGATGAAGAGATTTTGAATGCAGTGTCATGCTGTGCTGGAGCTACCTGGAAAGCAGGGGCCATGAAATCCTCCATCCACCAAGACAAGGCTCTGCTTTTACTAGGAAGGGCCCAAAGTCTTGTTGTCATGATGTGAGGGATCGCCACAAGGTACCCTCCTGCTTTCAACAATGAACCTTGTCAAAGAGAGCCACTCCAGATTTGTCGGTATGTAAAATGATGCCCTTCGAACACAGACTGAATGTTCTGGTACAGCCCCCTCAGCAAAGAGCTAAATAAAATGAAGTTTACAGACAGCGCAGCACTTCGTGAATCTAATGACCCCTGAAAATAGTGGCCTTTCATTGTTCAAGAACTTCAATATCATGGTTTTTTTACCTTTTTGTTAACAGTAGATAAAAGGTGAGCACCACAATATGTACCTTGGCTTTGTACTAATACCGGTAAAAAGGTCTGAAAAGTATTGAGTAGTTGTGTTTAACTGTGAACGTGTTTTAGAAACAGTGAGAAAGCTGTCTTCCATGCAGTGGCATGCAGTAACCCATGCTGAAATTTGAAATATATGGTATGATACTTAAAACAGAAAAGTAAATCAAAGCTAAAATCTCTCCCTTCCCCAAGTTAACTTTCTCTGTTTCTAGCTTGACTTCTTCAGCAGTGTGTCTGCTTTATATATATATATATATATAAAAAGGATTTCCCCATTATCTTGAGCAGCATTTAGCTATACACTGCCACTAAAACTTTTGCTAGACATCACACCAGAATAAAGCAGTAATATAGTCTTTTTTGCTATAGCTAGCCTTGGAGTGCATCGGTATTTCCTTGGATCCAACATGACACTTCAAACAGTTCCTGATCAGCTCCCTTTAGGATGCTTTGGATTTCTGCCACAGAGTTTCTCTATCAGCAAAAGGATAAAGGCTATCTCATGGTTAAAGTCCCAAATCAAGGGATAAAAGAAGAACTGTGATCCATCAGAAATGTCTGTGACTTCATTTTCCAACTGATAAAGTGCATCACAGAAATGTCCATGAACTATATGCAAAGTGCTCTGAATCTCAAAGAGGTATGATGCATAGGTTAAGGCCAAAAATATAGCTTTGGAAACAAAAACATACAACTCACTTTAGAGGAAAAAAGCACCCACCACTAATAGCTCTTCCCAAGAAAGGTACAGATCTGTGCTTTGGAAGAAATAAAAGCAGAGACCATAGATTACAATCATCCATTACAGGAAATTATTGTAATATGCCTGACATCTCAGTGTCAGGCACTAGGAGCTCAGGTGCGGAGCAGCCCTGCAACAACTGATTGCTAATAGAAACCAACTCTTTATGGCTGCAGAAATCCCCTTCCTCCTCAGAGACAGGCTGCTTGCACTTTAGGAGAAAGAAGCAGCTATTTTGATACAATATGGCAACTGCTAAAAGCAATATTCTGTGCAGTGACTTTTTAACTTCAGCAAACACACCTGTTTCCATGCTCATACAATTGTTTGCTAACCATGCTAAGAAACTAGCACTATAGAGCTAAAGCCACCTTCATTTTAAATAAGATTTCAGATACTAGGCAACTTCAATCCTTTGATGACAGTTCTGATAGCTGAGTATCACGTTAAAGTGGTTTTGAGTAACTACTTAAGAACAACATGTCTGTTAGAATAGTTCCTGGATCTTGGGCTGCCTTGGGGAAGAAGAATCACTAGGTACCCTGAGCCAGTAAAAATAACACACACAAAAGAAGAGCGACCTTTTGAATTTGTTTTCAGCTCTGGTATGTTGTGGACTACCTCAATGCAAACTCAAATAATTACTCATAATGGCAAACAATGGTGGAAACCTCTCACTCACTGGTTATGGTGGATGTCCCCATTATTATCGATTGATCATTCACAACAGCGACACTCACTGTCAGCACTCACAGCATCACAGCACATTGGTCACAACGCCACATCTGATACACGAAGCCCCTTGGACTTGCCTACTCTTGTGATTCTCCGAGAGAGAGAGGTCACTAAAAGAAACTGGGCCAAGAAATACCACTGGACATGAAATTGGGTCATCTGCATCTTTGCTGTATTGACAGTAATATTGACAAGAGCACTGCAGTACAGGCAGATCAGAGCATCCTCCATTTTTTCACCAGTACCTTTACAAAGTTTGTAAATGGGAAGATGGGCTTTTGGCACTGAATCAACTCAGAGGAGCAGGAATGCTCCAGAAATCCACGCTGTCACTTAGGCTGACTCGCCAGATGAAGGAACTGACAGCACTGGCAAGAATATATTAACACAGTACTTGCCGCATGTGAACCTGGTTGCTGAACAGGAGGTTCTCATCCCATAGATGTAATATCCATCTTCACATGCCATATGGCACAACAGCTCCTGATTAACAGGGGACACTTTACTATGTGCACATCTGTTTATGTGCACTACTGAGTAATCAGAAGTAAAAAAATTAATCAGAGCAGCACATATTCTGCATTATAAAGAGGTGCATAAAAAACCCCGTTAGGAATGCCACGGAGAAGGAGGACTGGTTTAATGAGGGGTAGAGCTGAAGACGTGTTGTTCACCTGGCACATGGATGCTGTATGTGCAAGCACCCATCACCACATGGTACGTACTTGCCCTGTGTGGCTGAGAGACCCAGGAGTAACTGTTCTTCTAATGCTGGGAAAAAATGCACTTTTAGAAGACACCAGTGCTCTGAATTCATGAAAATATTGACTTTATGGCCAACCAGGCTCTGTGAGATTCAATGTCTCAGTGCTTTCAAGTCTTGCCAGGTGCAGGGGTGAGGAAGAGCAAGGCCTGGGCATTTCACCCAAGCTCGCCAACAGGATTATTTCATACCATGAATAGAACTTTCAATATAAATTGGAAAAGTTTGCTGCGTAGTGGGGTTTCCCTTGATGGCGGCTATCCAGCCAACTCCTTGCCACGGTCCTGGATCCCTGAGGCCCTCCTTTCCTCCCAAAGCTGTTGCACTCGCAGTGCCTGACATTTGCCGTCCCCTGCTGGGAGGGCACAGCTGCCTGCTGATAGAATTGGCAGAGTATAATTCTTGTAAATCTTATATCAGTGTCAGGATTAATACCGACTCTTTAGTATTATTGTTAATTATTTATTCTTATTCTATTAAATCTATATTTCAATCCTCATGTTTCTTTGCATTCCCTGATTCCCCCTTCCTGGGTGGGAAGGGGTCATCGGGTGATAGAATAATTGTTTGGATGACAACGAATTGTTATGGGTTTTCTCAAACCACAACACCCTGATGCTCCCTGCAACACAAAGCTGTGCGTTTTACCCTCTCTTAACTTCCCTTCAAGGACAGATCCTACTTGTAGGGACTACCAGAAAGACAGCTTTGCCTTGAGCTACAGGGACGTGAGAGAAACAGAAGAGCAGTACATTAGTAGCACTGTGGGAAGCAATTGCTGCATGAGTAATGCTGGCCAAATCACTGCTTCATTTGATGAAAATCATATGGATTATCATCATACGGAATCTAAAGGAAATTAAAAATAAATCAGTGGATTAAGAGTATGGAATGTATGAGCCACAACATATTTCGTAATATCATTAGCTGAAAACTGGGTTATAGCATACACCCCATAAAACTTCTCCTGGGTGTACATTTGTACTTAAAAAAGTTTTGTATACATAAAGACATTGAACTAATAGCCTCTAAGCTGATAAACCTATTTGTATTTTAGTAAGAGCTGTGGCCAAAGACGTAAATTTCAAACAACCTACTGATTTAATAATTTTTAAATGTACTGCTTGTTCTTACCAGACAATGATACGTGCAAAGATTTGCATTAAGAAAATATTAATGAAGGATATCCTTATCTCATTAGCTTTAGATTAAAAAAAATTGACTGATATAGTATTAGGAAAATTCACTTAAGCCTCAACTGCTACTTGTCTTAAAAACATGCCACAGTGAAATGTCTTAAAAAATACGGCAGACTATAAAAAGTTGTTACAAGATCTCTTACACTGAAGCCATAAACAACCTCAGTACCTGGTCAGAGTGGTAATTTATCACAAATTGCATATCTTTCGGAGCACTTGGGAAAGGCTAGATAGACAATTACAGAGACCAAAGGGAAACAGCCACCTCATAACCCTAGCAGAGAATTACAGTTCACAATCTGTAAAAGCATATTGAAGCACACATTCCAGAATAAGGTAACCTTTTGAAAACTGGGCTTTGACCTGATTTAGCACCTCTATGACAGGAGGCTTTATTTTTCCAACAATTTATACTGCTCTGAGTTGTCCTGATTAACTGCTTGTCTATTATTAAGCTTTTAATTTGAAAAAGAAAGAAGATCTGCTAGGTTACTCAAAATAAATAGAATACTTCTCTGTAAGTACTGTGACAACTACCAGGGAAAGTTTGGAGGAGTTGGAATTGAAATTTTACCTCAGGATTTTTTTTTTAATTATTATTTAGAACAAATGTATACATAAGAATTACACAATTCAAAAAGAAAACAAAAAAAAGAAAACAAAACAGATTTAGCTCATTATCCTTAATATACCCACTATGGGTGTACCACTTCACACACCGCAGCATGTAGCAAAATTTTTCTTCTTCCTACTCACAATACTGACCTCAATTTTTGCCCTTAAGTACATCAGAGATTAGAAACTGTTCCCCCCATTTTGGGGACTGCGTTCACAAGGCTGAAGGCCATACTGACCAGTCCCTGTAGGAAAATGCATAGCAGACTGTATCTGCCCTTCAATTGCAACTGCAACACCCAGATAACTGTGATAAACTCTGACCCACCTTCACATCATTTAGAGTTGCAATTTTATTAAGATTCAAACAGAGATAAAAAAGACCACAAAAGTACTCAACTGCTCCTGCCCTTCCATCCTTCACGTGAAACAATGAAATAAGAATAATTAAAAACCACTATTTTAACAGAACACTATTTTAACCCAAAGTTTATCATCAAGATTAAATTCCAAACAATTTCTGCTGGGATCTTACTTTTGGTTTTACTAAAAATGTTTAGGAAGGGGGTGATCACAGCACCAGGAACCAAGCAACAATCAGATGACATTACTCAGCTCGACCTGATTTAGGAGGACAATATAATAACCAGGTAGATTTACCCATTAGCCCTATGAATTATATTTAAAGTGACCTTTTCTTTCTGTTCCATCTTGCAGGAAATAATGAGTATTCACACCCATCAACCCACACACGCTCACTCCCATTTGAAAAGGAGCTGAATGAAACCTTTGACTAATACAAATCTCAAGTATGAGGTGTTTTTCCAATTCACGTTCCTCCTTGCTATCATTTCCCTGTCATTGTTTTACTTAGCTCAGTCTCTAGTTCTGTGAAGAAAGAGGAGGAAGGGGGGTGAGAAACCTATATGTTGGTATCTCTACAGGCTCCTATGCCTAGCAAGTGCAGTTGAAACTCTTATTTTCACAGCCCATGTTCTCCACTTCAGATTTAAAACACCTTTTCTAGACATTTTCATGCAATTCTGATTTTGCAAATTTATGAGAAAATGCTTTGGTAGATCTCTTTGGTAGCTAAGTCCTAAGAGGAAAAAGTGGTGGAATTCTTACTGCGAGGGACGGGGGTGGTGTATCAAAAAACCCCACTGCTCTGTTTTTATTGCAATTATTTGGAAAGAATCAGCACTGGGGGGAAGAAGAAAAACACTAAGTTTTGGTCCTTTTTTCCAAAAGTATCTGTACATATAGGTAGGTTACACAATTGATGTGAAAACCAGTGACCTGCCTGCCAGGACACTGCTCCAGGGAGAAGTCAAAAGATGTGCTGCAAATATAGAGCAAAGCATTAGCATGCTGAACATGAAGCAGCACATCTATTTGTTCGAGATGCTCAGACCTTAAATCAGAACTGTTTCCCTCACGCTTCCACAAACTTTCTGTTGCTTGCCAGTGAAGTGCAGACAAATGGGAAAAAGGCATTCACTGAAGTTATTGGAAGAAGAAAGATTAGAAGGCAGGGTGAGAAAGCTGTGAGGGTAGCCAGGGATAACTACGTCTAAATCCCATTTGTGCAAAGGCAAGGGAACTGAGCCAGCTGAACAAGGCAAAGCAGCTTCCCAAAGAAAACTGCTCCCTGGATAACTGTGATGCAAGTCATGATACACTTGCCAAATCTGCCCTTTGGCTTACACAGCAGCTTGGGTGGAGGCAGATGGCAGAAACTTTCTTAAGTTTTCTTATCATACAGCTGCAGTGCTCAACGACTCAGGTTTTGCCCTGACTGTGACAGTTTTTCTTATGACCTTTTATTATTTCATCCAGACTGCTGAAAACAAAGAAAACCTTCTGGAAGATTAAACCAGGGAGCAGAGCTATTGCTCAGTCAACTCAGTCACTGATGAGTTTTCCAAACCTACTGGGGTCAGCCTCATGCTGGCCCCATATACACTGGCCATCTTGTCAGTACAATTGTTGGAAAGAGTTATAGAGAGAGCCCTTTGAGAAAATTACCTGAATCATCCCAATTACACTGATGCTAATTTCCCCTGTGCTACAACCGCACTTCCACCCATTCCCAAGAGAGGATATGTCCTCGGGATCTGAGATCTTAATGGGTAAATTATGAGTGTAGAGGAAATGGGAGCTGCCTGGGTCTGGTTTTTGCAAGTCATACTCTACTCTACTCAAGTCAAACAATGTTCAAATAAACCTGACCAGGCAGGCGAGGCACACAGGGAACTCGGCTCAAAGAGGTCAGGCTCTTTATTTTCACTCAACAACACTCCTGTATGTTTCCATTTTAAAACCATGCATTTTTCTAAAGAACACAAAGCAAAACTTTTCCTTTTAAGCCACTTAATTTGCCTAAAGCATGTAAACCAAAAGCTTCAAAACATCTGCATTTCTTCCACGTTTCTATCATTACCTCAGCAAGTCAAACCATCTGCAAAAGCTTAATCAACTCTGCTGAACCCGACAGAAGCTCCATCCATAATCAAAATATTATGAAAAATTAATATGGTTTCTATAAATACTTTTTGCATTAGAAAAGTAATATTTTCCTATTTGGATGTGTTAGCACAATTAGCAACTGTGCTGTTGCTCATTTGCACGTGCTGTTAAATGTGCTTTATGCTCACTGGGAAAAGGCTTCAAAGGCTGCAACAAGGACATAGAACATAGAGTAGGGAGGCAATCCAAGAAAAACCCCAGTGTAGTTCTCTAAACGCAAAAATACTGCAAAAACCCAGTATGTATTCTGTTGTGGCTGCCACAATTTCAGTGAGAACAACATTAAACATGGTTGTTGGGCGTGCAGAGGAAGGGAAGGATTTATCACAATAAATATGGAGATAAATAAATGCAATGACTCACAGGACAAATTCTTATGAAAAGATGCTTTTGGACTGGGATGGTACTGTTTGTCTTAAGACAGTTAAGCTGTAACCAAAGAGTAATAAAAACCCCACTACAAAAAGTAAACAGCTTCCAAAAAAGCCACATCAAGTTTGAAATCCTTTTAGGACTAAATTATTTTCCAGTGTGGTAAAAACTTGAAAAGCTAAGGTTAGCCTCTAACGTAATAGGCCAAGTTCTTCCCTCAGAAGCTTCTTCTGCAGCTTGCCAACTCATAAACTGTAAATGTGGTGTCCACAGGCACTCATACCAGCTAGAGACCCGTGGTGTGAAACAAGCCGCTTGAAGGGAATTTCAGGATGATGAAGATGCTGGGGGTCTAGCTCTGACTTACTTCCTAGCCCTCCAAATCCAGAGATCTGGAGGGCCAGTGAAAGAAAAGGCAGTGACACACGCATTGACTGTCAGCTATTGCCCTGCTGCCGTCTTCAGGGGTCACAGCAATACACGCACATCCTCATCACCAGCACGAAATTGAATTGGAGCATGCAACAGCTGACGTCTGTGCGGTGGAAGCACATGTCAGGAAAGCAAGGCTGCAAGTTCTGGATGAGTTACGAGTACTGTGGGATTCATTACAAATACGGGGGAAAAAAGTTTGCTTACTCAAAGATGACAGTTTTGTCTGGCCAAAGGTGAATGACTACTTCAGTTCCTCAGATACACTTTGTGGGTGCATTTAATTAGAACAGTTCTTCAATGTTTCACAACCTCTTTTAGAAGAAATCATGAAATAGATACTCAATGCAGTACCCAGGAATAAATGTGAGCTTCCTATTTTACTTGAAGAAGGTTAAAAAAAACCTTCATAGTTTCATCACGTCACAGTTTTGTAGTTAGGAAAAAAAAGCAGCATTCTTGAAAATGTTCAGAACCAACTAGTTCCTATTAGGAAGAAAGATTCAGGATGTCAAGGGCTGGTGCAGTGCCATCAATTTAAACAAGGGATGAAGTTAAGTGGAAAACCTCATACTAGACAACAGATAAAGACAGATCCCAGTCCAACAGAAGCTCAAACATGAGCAAGTAAAACAGCACAGCAAGGACAAGACTACGCTAATTCAAACACAGTTGACTCAAATATTCTACAATGCAAACCATGTAAAAAACAAGGGCCTGGCAAAGCCAGCCAGAAGCAAACATAATGAGAGCAAGATCTGGGTATGCTTCCCCTCATAAGCTCTAATGATATCCCTGTTTTGACAAGTACTACACAGCTTTTCTGTTGCCTATCCTTCCTCAAAGCTAAGAGCCAATTGCATCAACTGAGTTGTTCACAAACAAGTTGAAGGATGCAAATTAATACGTTTTCATCTAAATTCTTGAACCCAGATCAGAAATCAAAGCCTAAGGAGATACTGGAGGCCCAGGTATATCCTGGTAACTCTTTCTGAATCTCTTTGGAAGAGCAGTGAGAGAAAATGCACACAGAATGGGTCAAAGGGATGGCAATAGCTGTCCTGGCTGGACAAACATGCTGCATGCTTGCAATATGAAGCACTGAAAAGAAAGGCGAAGCTTCCACTCCAGTCTGAAATACTGCAAGCCTTACAGATACCATTTGTAATTATGACCCTGCAAAGCAGTTACTCAGACTTAAAAGTCTGATGTATGAGTGCTACAAGCTTTGGAACAACCAGCAGAGATTCCTGGTAATGAAAACAAAAACAAAATAACAAAAAAACCCAAACCAAACCCAAGAAGAAACAATAGTACAGAAGAGAGAAAAGAAGTAAAAGAGATAAAATTATAACTTACCTATGTCTTAATCTTTGCAACTGAAATGTATGAAGTGCATCATTCCATAGAAAGAACTATCTAGAGAGCTGTCTTGAAATCTCCTGACATACCTCAACTGGAGATGAAGCATCAAGAAGCTTAGTAAAAAACCAAGGAGTTCCTGAATTATTATAGCAGTCATCAAGTTTGCCAAAATATTTCTTATGCTACTACATTTTAATACCAATATCTGCTTACTGTTTATATGGGTATACAAAAGTCTCTGTATTATCTCAAACTCTTACTTACCATAGACCCAGCAAACTCCTGGGAACCTTCTTGTTCACTATAATTTTTTTGCCAAGACTTATCATCAGAATAATTCCAAGATCACGTGGAAGAGTAAAAGTAGACGAGGAGAAATCCAGTTTACAGACAAACTGAAAACAACTAAAAATTATGGGTGGCTGCACTCAAAGAGTTGTGGCCAACAGTTCAATATCCAAGTGGCAACATGGTGACGAGTGGTGTTCCTCAGGGGTCAGTACTGGGATAGGCACTGTTTAACATCCTTGTTGATTGCACGGACAGTGAGATTGAGTGCACCCTCAGCAAGCCCATCTACAACACCAAGCTGTATGGCTCTGTCAACACACTGGAGGAAAGGGATGCCATCCAGAAGGTCCTGGACAGGCTTGAGAGGTAAGCCTGTAGCAAACCTCATGAAGTTCAACAAAGCCAACTGCAAGGTCCTGCACCTGAGACATGAGAATCATAGGCACAAATACAGGTTGAGCGGAGAATGGCTGGAGAGGAGAAGGACTTGGGAGTGCTGGCGAGTGAAAAGCTTGCAATGAGCCAGCAGTGTGTGCTGGCAGCCCAGAAAGCCAACTGTATCCTGGGCTGCATCAAAAGACGNTCCTGCACCTGAGACATGAGAATCATAGGCACAAATACAGGTTGAGCGGAGAATGGCTGGAGAGGAGAAGGACTTGGGAGTGCTGGCGAGTGAAAAGCTTGCAATGAGCCAGCAGTGTGTGCTGGCAGCCCAGAAAGCCAACTGTATCCTGGGCTGCATCAAAAGAAGCATGGCCAGCAGGTTGAGGGAGGTGATTCTACCCCTATACTCTACTCTGGCGAGACCTCACATGAAGTACTGCATTCAGCTCTGGAATCCCCAACATAAGAAGGACATGGACCTGTTTGAGCAAGTTCAGAATAGAGCCACAAAGATGATGAGAGGGCTGGAGCACCTCTGCTATGAAGACAGGCTGAGAGAGTTGTTCAGCCTGTAGAAGAAAAGGCTCTGGTGAGATCTTATAACTGCCTTCCAGTGCCTGAAGGGGATCTACAGGAGAGATGGGGACAGATTCTATCAGGGAGTGTAGTGACTGGATGAGGGATAATAGCTTTAAACTGAAAGAGGGTAGATTTAGATTAGAAGAAATTCTTTACTGTGAAGGTGGTAAGACCCTGGTACAGGTTGCCCAGAGAAGTTGTGGATGTCCCACCCCTGGAAGTGTTCAAGACCAGACTGGATGGAGCTTTGAGCAATCTGGTCTAGTGGAAGGTATCCCTGTCCATGGCAGGGAAGTTGGAATCAGGTGATCTTTAAGGTCCCTTCCAATTCTAACCATTCTATGATTCTATGATATGTTATACAGTTTTACAATGGCTTTTTTTTTTTTTTTTTAAACAAATGCCACTCCTTCTGTAAACCCTGAGAATGAATTATGCAAGATGAAGAAGCAGTAGCTTCAAAGACTTGACCTCAATTACCTCTTAACCAATCTTCATAGCATGAATCTCAAATGATACAAATATTGTTAGAGTACACACCAGCAGTACTGAAAATAATAAAAAAAAAGTGATAACTGTGCAAATATCCCCTAAAAACTAATGCATACAGTAGTATGATTACTAATTATTTCAAATGTGGCTAAATACAGAAGAGGAAAAGACAAACACAAGTAAAAATATGCAGATCTCATAATCACTATTAAGTAATGGAACTCCCCACCATGTTTGAACAGCTTGTGGGTAGTTCTCTTTACCAGAATAAAGGTTTACTTAGCATGCAAGAGTCTATTTGCAACCCACACATTTTTACCCATACAGCTACAGAATATGTAACACAATCAAGAATGGGCTTTAAAAGACATGTTCAACAAGCAAAGGTAGCAAAAATTGACTGCCTACAGATTTGTAGGCTATCATTACTACTGTCTGCCCCCTCTCTCCCCCCATATAGCTTTTCTGTGATACTCTTTACCACCTCTTCTCTTCCAATGAGAACTGCAGTTCCCTCACTCTCCCTGCAGCCCTCCTGGGTTCCACCCAGGTCTCCCGGCCACCAGCTGAGGGAAAGGCAAAGCTCATGGTCTGCTCTGAGCTATGCGTGCCTACACAGGCCCAGCAGCAGCCCACCAAGAGTGCATCCTGGCTGAGCTTGCATGGGAGACTCTCCTGGTAGCTCACTCGCAGACCATCCTCTGTTTGCTGCTGCTGACAGTTTATGTGACAGTTATGGGAACTGCATGTAAAGACTCTGCTGCTCTGCCAAATTCAATGGAAATTGATGTGTGTATTCACAAGCTATGGCGATTGAGGGGGAGGCTGGGATGAGGGAAGAGGATAGATAGCATCACTGCGTAAGTTTTACTCCTTTACAAATAAAAAAAAAAATAGAAAAAGACTAAAAAGCAAAGTAATTGCTAAGGGTTCACTTCAGTGGCGCTCCAAGACAGATTAAATATGGACTTGGTAAATGGACAGTGAGGTGGAGCTGAAAGAGCTGAACTGTTGGGCTCAGGGAGATGTGATCAGTGGCACAAAGGCCTAGTGAAGTACTTAAGGAGTTGATATTAGAGCCAAGTGTTTAACTTCTTCAATAATGACCTAGATGAAGATGCTGAGTTTGCTGGGAGGAGTGGCTGACACAACAGATAGATGTGCTGCCATTCCAAAGGACCTCAACAGGCTCGAGAACTGGACAGAGAAGAACTTCCTGAAGTTCCAACAATGGAAAATGCAAAGTCTTGACTGTGAAAAACACCATCCACCAGTAAATGCTGGTGGCTGTCTGGGTGGCAAGTAGCTTTGCAGAGAAAGACCCTGGGGCCTTGGTAGTCACCAAGCTGACCAAGAACCACCAAAGACCACTAGTATCCTGAGCTGTTCTATGAAGAGCACTGGCAGCAGGTCACAGGAGGTGATCCTTTCACTCCACCCGGGCCTGATGAGACACATCTGAAGCACTGGGTCCAGTTCCAGGCCCCCCAAGACTAGAGAGGACTTACAGGACTGAACTCAGCAAAGAGCCACAAAGATGATTAATGAATTGGAGCATCTGGCATGTGGGGAGAGACAAGTCAACTGACTGGGTCTGATCAGTCTGCAGAAGAGAAGGCCTGGGGGACTTCAGTGGATATAAATACCTGATGGGAGGATGCAAAGAAGACAGAGTCATGACTCTTCTCAGTGGTGCACAGTGATAGGGTGAGAGACAACGGGAACAAATTGAAACAGGGAATTTCTTTTTGAAATTAGAAAAAGGGTTTTTTTTTACTGTAAGGGTGGTGGAACACATTGCCCAGAGTGCTTCCAGAGTCTCTGTCCTTCGAGATATTCAGAATCTGACTGGACACAGTCCTGAGCAACCTGCTCCAGCTGATTCTACCATAAGCACAGGGGCTGCACTAGAGAATCTCCAGAGATCCTTGCCAAACTCAGTGATATCACAATTCTGTAAAATACCTTCTGAAAATATCTTGAGGATGAAGTGAGAAAAACTTACGAACTAATGGCTCCTCCCAATGTGATTCAGAATTAACATTTACTTGGTTATGCTGGGCACAGGCAAGAAAGAATAAATACATGTTTTTATCAAGACCTTTAACTTGCAATTACATTAAAACACCAAGCTTATTTTCATGTAACCTGCCAGCTCCCTACCAAATTCTTCCAGTGTCTCCTTACTCAATTTCATCATTATCCATCATTTTCCATCATTTTATATTTCTTCAAATTAATAGTCTTGTAACAGCAGCAGAATAGACTGACAGTCTCCAAAACAATATCCAATTTATCAGACAAGTAAAAGAATAGAAAACAGAAATCCTCCAAAAATGACAGAGGCACTGAGGTTGACATACCTATCCATACCAGAGTGATACACCAAGCATAGGAACATTTTGTTAAAAGCATAATTTTTAGTCTTGAGAATGGAGGAGGAAAAGTGTCAGGCTTGTCAACTCAGTAATTCCCTTACTTTCAGCTCCACCAATTCTTTTGTTCTACACCTAATTACTATTATCTCATATTCCAATATGCTCAAGAACGGATTTTTAGCTTATAATATATGGACAAGCTCCCCTCCTTCCCCTTACCCAATTAGTTTTATAGCCTAGGATACTTGAATTAAAAAATTACTTTAAACCTGAAGTGCCCTGCAGTTCTGTATCTCTTCCCACTTAACATAATGTCTAAATTGATTGCTTCTAATGATTAAGGCAAAAACTTCCTTTTCCTTTCCACCTATTTTAGTAGCTATCTATACTACGTTGCCTTGTTCAGGAAATTATCCTCTTGATGACAGCCTTTATTTTTGTAAAGATGGCCACTGACTTCAACCACACACAAGAGAAATTTACTTTCAGCTAAGGAATTATAACTGTGACTGCATATGGAATATAGTAAGTTATATCCTGGATGAGTAACTACTCATCATAAGGATGCATGAATGATGTCCAGCTACACCCAAACCATTAAGAGCAACTCTTCTCTCAGCAACACATGGAGAACAGTTTCAAAAACCCAGGTGAAGCCTCTTTTTGTCAGTGTTACACAGTTCCAATGAGGGGCTCCTCAAGGGAGAATACATATTGAACCAATTCAGACAGGAGAGTTACTTACTGTTAGGGACTCAATCATAAGACTCACACTGATTTCCATGCCTAATACTCTCTAGCCTGTTTATCACAAACATGGGCTGATTGTAGGGTTGGAGTTTCTGAGAGGTAAGAAAGAAATCCCATAGGACAGGAGTCTTTTGTGACTGCAGTGAGGGCAGTGCAGTGACGATTTAAACCACAGTCCAATCTCAGTTCTGAAAATGGATTTATTTTGCTGGTATATTAAAAAAAAAAACGTAAAATATTAAACTTAGATTACAAAAATTGCTTGCTTCTTTCCTCATGTATTTTAGCTTATCTACATAACGGGATCCTTTAGCACCTATGAGGGCCGCGCAGCAGAGAGAAGCAGTCTGTCTTTACTCCTTCAAAACTAAACTTGCCAGAGAGAAAATAAGTAAGAAAACTTGTCTGTGTAGGAACGTAACAGCAGGACTGAAACACATTCAAGTCAAAACTAAGGAAAAGATAAGAAATAGAATACAGTTTAAATGCCAGGGTATTAATCCAGGACTAAGAGGATCCAAAGGAACGCCCAGAGCCCCAGTGCTTTACTGAAAATTCCCCCCCCCCAACACTACATTCCCACCTGCAAAGTAGGAAAAATGCAATGATCTCTCTATTGGTGTGCTTTGTTTCCACCGATGAAATACTCTAAATCATATCTCAAATTTAACAGTGACTTAGAGTGAACTGAGAATGCTTGAGCACCCATGGCCTCTTGCCACCTAAGCAGTGAGAGAAGGAAACTACTTCTTCCTACCATGATATTGTGTCCTCACTAGCTTCAGAGCTCCAGCAATTCAGACAACTTTAGGTTCCATCTAAAAGAAACTGCTCAAAATTGCAACGCTGAATGATCAAACTCAATTTGGGGACATCAGGTCCTATCCTATTCACACAAAAACAAGCATCAAAAATTCTAAATACTACTGTAAAACAACATTAACCGGCTTCATGATACTGAAAGCAAAAAAAGTAAACAAACTATTTTTCTTTAAATCTATTTTTTCTAGTTTATTATTATAGATATCAAAATAAAATAATTTACAATTATTACCAACCATTATAAGAAAAAGTGAAAAGCTTAACTTGACTGGAGCCAGTGGAGAAAAAAACCCAAGCTTGCAATGATGAAACATTAATTTTCATTCCTGGTGAAGTAAATAAGAATCTTAAATCAAAATATCATCTTTGTTGTTGTCTGTTCAATCTTCAGGGTAATCTACCTATTTAAGCTTTGCAGATGGACTTCTGTGAGTTTTCTGACAATATGAAATAAACAGAATATTCAAAATATGTCCAAACCTGGTTCACTGCTTCTTCCTCCTACTAAATGTAATTCCTATTTATTTTTCAAGAGAGATTTCCGCTCATGAGTTCATACGCTCAATGATATTAAAGAATCAAAAGTGGCTGTTGTTTTCTACAACAAGCACTGTAAGGACTTTGGAAGTTACAAAGGACTTATTTTTAGTTGATTGATATGCTAATTACCCAGCAGTGTTAGATCAGTGCTTCACTGCTGCCTGGAAGAAACCCTCCTCCCTGTAGCTGCAGCAGTCATTAGGTACCATGTCTCTACAGACTTTCCTGCTGGTCAGGTTCTTTTGGCCAGCAGCATCAGTAGAAGCTGCTTCTGTAGTCACAGTCAAATAATACATAGTAAAAGCAACTGCCCAGTCCTCCAGGAAAAATACCTGTAACCTATGCATAAAATTACAGTGACCATAAGCTGACATAAAGGGGCAGTACTACCTAACCCAAGAAGAAGTCAGTAATAACCAGCATCCTTATGATATCCTCAAATGAGAAAATCCAGTGGGATGCTTGATTAAAGGGCCCTGGATAGACACAGCTGTTAAATTGTTTTCTATGAAATTCATAGAAAGCCTGATTATTTTTTTTCCAGTGCTAAAAACAAGTACAAAATCTGTTGAAATTAATGTCAACAACTGCTGTCTCCAATGGACAGGGCTGGCCACACAACTCACACATATAAGAATGGTGGCTCTGGTCAGTCCATACAAGAGAAGGCCATAGGCTCAAAGTTAGTAACTTTTTGGTAGCTTCTGCTGAGTAATAAAACACGTGGAAAGTAATTTCCAGATTGCAAGGTAAATGTTTTACTATTGAAATAAAGCTCTTTCAAGACACCAGAAGAAAGTAATTCTGGCTTTACAGATTTTGTTACTGAATATTCACACTACTGACAAGGTAGTCAGTACATGCTGACAAGCTGACATTTTCAGATCCTTTCCAACACGGCTTTTCTATGGCTGGAATCCATAGAAAAGGCCCACTTCCCTGAAAATACTTCATTTAGCTGCTACAACCAACCCACTTCTTTCCATTTACTTTGCCAAAATGAACATGAGGCTAAGCAAGGTAATATTTGAAGTCAGCACCAGCATGGTACTGCAAGGAGGTGTCAGAAAAATTTGTTTACTGCTGATGCCACATAAAACGGGTCAAATGAAATTTCAGACTATTTTGACAAATACTCAGTGGGCTATCCTCCCTTGACTGACGTGTATGTAAACTTGGTTCCATAGCTAAGAACACAAAACAAGAAAAGATACTGGCAGACAACATCCCTTCATGCTGTGTCAAGTGAGCCATCTGCCACCATACCCAAAAGCAGAGAGGCTCATGCTCCAGATGCTGAAGAGTGCAATCAAGAAACAGCCAACACCACCAGATACTGTACATATGACAGAAGACATTTCTTGACTCCATTTTCTGATGTGTTCTTGACAAAAGTCTCCTGTATTGCTTCTGCATGACAGGTGTGTCTGCATCTGTTGGTCAGAGCAGGAAGCTACTGTGTCTCAGTAAATTACAAAATAAATACGATGAATGTAGAAATAGAAGCAAGCAGCTCAGAGCTGTCAGTCATGAATTTGAGGTTACTGACAAGCACACAGCAGAAAGCAGACCAGTAACGTGACATGCCAGATCTCATAATTTTCTGCATAATTTCAAAATACCAGGCTACCTACCTCACGTAGGAGCCGGATATTATATTACATCCTTCCAGTAACAGCTAAGTTACATTTGGTTTTTATCTCAATGCATTTATGCAAGATTACATTAGGGCGTGTTAACCCAACACGTCACACCAAAAGATTGCGATCCATCTCCATACTGTGATCAAGACAGGAATGAACAGCAGATAATCTGTATTCACACTTCATTACACCCCTGGGTCCTGCAGGAATAGCGAATATGTTTTCATGCCCCTTGAAGTGGAGGAAGGAGACTTAGCTAATGCCCTTTGGGCAACAACTACTATGAGATCAATGCAAAACTAAACACTCATCCTGAAAAACTCTGAATGGTCTCAATTCTTTTTTAATTGAAAGAGAAACTGCGGGCACCAGGGACTCTGCACACTTGGATGGACTGCTTGATTGACTTGTGTTTTCCAAGATACCTTAAAGTGTCAAACTCCAATCTGATCCTTCCATTCTGCCAGTAATTGATAAAGATGCTTTCCCAATATTCTGAAGGGCTGTCAAATAACACTTTGATCATCTACATTTTCCATTTGGTCAGCTTGACAGATGAAAGTAGGGGTTTATTATAAAAACATTTTCAGCTTTCCGTTTGTTATACCATTACGTTATTGGCCAGGATTTAGGGAACTTTAAGAATGACACAAGAATGTGACCATTTTTCAACCCCTGAAAAATAATTCAGTAAAATTTCAAAGCAGCTTGATATTTTCAGTGAGGGACTACAGGACAGAGCCTGGCACCCAACTAAGCAAGAGACAAGACAGACACATATCGGAAGATGGACTCATGCATTCTGACTCAATGCATTCTGACCTGCATAGTAAAGATGGGGAGAGGGAAGATCACAAAGCCATACCGACTTTTTAAATCCCCACTTATAGTCCAAAAGTAGAAGAAAGGCTGGGCAGTGATGAAAGAGGCAATAGTTGTGGAGTCTGAACTCTGGGCCCTACTCCTGCACACACACATGCTGTTGTGATAATTTCCAGACTGGACACAGGGCCATGGTAAATGCTTTTCTCTAAATACGAGTACTTAGCCACATGTTTCCACAACACCTATGGAGTTTAACTTGGACCTATTTATGCAGGAAACCCTACTTTGTGAAAAAGCAGAGAGTGCAACACAGAGTGGAAGAGATACTAAGAAACACAACCACCTCTTTAGCCAAGCTGCAAACTCAAAAATTTTTATTTTAATCAGAAGCATTTCCACCCAGCAGAACTGTCAAGATTATTACAATGAAATATAAAAGACAATTTAGTAAGAAGGCTCTTCAGTAAAATCAGGTAGAAGGGACTGAAGACCTTCCCACATCAAACAGAAAGAAGTGCTGTCGTGTCTAGTTAGATTTACTGCTTCTCCTCAGCAACTGTTGGAGTTGCTGTGGTTGGGGAAGGGTACTGCCAGCTCCAGGGAAGCCCAAATTCAGAGGAGCATCTCTTCTCCCTGAGATGACCTCAGGGAAGCAGTGCAAAGAAAGATCAGTCAGACTTCAGAAAATACCTTCAAAAACAAGCAAACCAAAGATTTTCCCTCTGTACCGTGTAATATGACAACACGAGTCACTTTTGCATCCTCCATCACTTCTCCCACCATGTTCTCCTGCAGTTAAACAGGCAGGATGCAGCCGAGAAACTGCTGCTCATCACTTAGGAGCATCTAGCACAACTGACCCCATGCACACTCCTCTAGTACCGCCTCAGCCACATTAATAATAAAGACCACCTGAAATAACCTTCAAGGTTTGCAAAATAATTTATCTGTTTGAAGGCTATTTTTCCAGCTGTCTTGCGCCATCACTAAAGTTTAAGTATCTGAGTTTAAAACCCCAAATGGTAATGATCAGAATTCTTCAAATATAATTAGCACTGGCTGCATACAAAATTTAATAGGGATACATTTGAGGAATTGGAAATTGGTTGTGATGGGAAAGGGCAACAAGTTTGACAGAGAACTGGATTAAAAATGATGCATTTATGGATTGAAGATTATTTTTAAAAAATTCCTTGGGGAAGGCATTAGGAAAAACAGTTTACCATTAAAAAACTTTGAAGCACATTGCCTGGACCCAATCCAATAAGAAAACACGTACTCAGATAGAAACAAGATATAAACTTGGATATTACAGAGCTGGTATTTGACTTTCAACCTATCCACATGCTTTTAACTACTTTACAAAATAAAACCATTTCAACTGTTTTCCATTTCTTCAAGGAACACTACCCATCACAGGAAAACAGCTATTTCAGAAAATTCATAACTATCTGGAAAATAAAGTGTTTGTTTAGAATTATTTCTAGTGCTTTTTATCACAAACTATCTCCTCTGAAATCTAGTGACAAGATGCAGCATCCATGAACCATAACATTTTATTTACAATATTTTATATCATATAAATGTACTATATTTAAATGTCTTTTACAGAATCTTGAACGATTTTGTTGAGTACTATCCAGACAAACTATTCAGCACCCAAATTTACCAACAGTCACTATAGATCAGTGGATACTGTTTCTAATTCTCAGCCAGATTTACTTCAAGATATTTAACTGCTGACAATTAAATTTAGCAAGCAGAAAACCCAGTGAAGAACACGCACAAGAAAGATTTTGCTGCCAGCTACACAAACCCAATTAACTCAAAGCTGCAAGAAATATTCTTGCAGGTCATTCAGTCTCCTTTTATGAAGAGGTGAACCAACTCAATTCTTCAAGCAAGAAAAGCTAAAGCACTAAATCATTAATTCGTAATAAGTTAAATTAAAAAATAAAAAAAAGTGAATGCACATAATCATGTATTTGAGCTACCTCCCACCTAGTGGGAGGTGTCCCTGCCCACGGCAGTGGGGTTGGACTCGATCTTTAAGGTCCCTTCCAACTCTAACCATTCTATGATTCTATGCATTTCTTACAACAGTCACGGTACCTCTGTTCTTGGGCTCTGCACTTGGAGTCTCAGAGAACTAAGCCACTCTGTTCTTGAGTTTTACATAAAGCCAAAGATAAAAACCAAAAAAGCAGAGTCTAAACAGCTTGGAGGCAATAAAAAAAAATAAGTTATTTATTAAAATTTTCCTGCACATGCTTCATTCACTTCCAACACAGATCTTACTTGGCATATGACAAGGACAATAGTTTACTCGGTTGTTTCAAAAAGCAAAGGTGTTGATCTGCATTAAAGATGCTGATCTGTAAAGCCACTGCCAGCTGCTTTCTCTTTATAGAAAGTCTGGGATGGTTCTGGAGAAGTGGCAAGGGAAAAGATGCGATCTCTTCTAAACAGGAAGAATAATTGTAGGAGCTCAGTTCTCAAATGTATACTCAAATGTCTTTCATATAAAAAACATAACCAAAAAAAAGGGGGCAGGTAGACAGAGAAACAGAGCAGTTACTGCAACAGTTAAATTAATTACTTTAAACCAGAAGACCTGAGGAAGAAATACAATTAATTGAATATTTTGTCCAAAACTTCCAGATTTTGATTTTATTTAGTATTACTGTTTATCTGCTTAGAGAATCCAACACATGACACACAAGCATTTATATCATGCTTTTCATTCAGATGCATCAAATAACAGTTTAAGCAGGCTAATCTTCTGATAAGTGGAATTGCATTGATAGAAGCAAGCTAATTTCAAAGTGATCAATTACAAGAGATCAAGAAGAATTGAAATTTGAAGATGCTATTTAGTCACAAATGCATTTCTTCAGATATACAGAAAAACAGATTTTCAAGGTAATCTTATATCTAAATGTAATTATACCATTATTATGTATAGGCACAGAAATGAAAAGCCAGGAGGATCAAAGTACAGCTGGCCATGACATTTTGGGAAGAATCTTTAGAAGCATCAAATCTGAAATGATACACAGGCAGCGAGCTCTGAGACTTTTTAACTGTCTGCAGGCGTTATCAGTCTGAGAACAAAACTACGGTAAACTTCAGCAGAGATGAAAGATCCCAAAGCTGCCAGCTTCTGTAGTTAGCACCTCGCAGGGTAGCTCAGAAAGGAAAGCACCTGTCTGTGTGGCAGATTAGTTTACAGAGTTTGATAAAACCTGAGGTGAGACAGAAGAACAGTAACCCCTTTCCACTTTGAGAACGTGCTTCACAAGCCAGACCTCATAGTTTCTGATGTAAAAAAACCCTACAGGTAAAAAATCCCAGCAAGGATGAAATCACTCTTGGTGAAAAAGTTGTTTTACAATTCCAAGCTTTTTCTGTTTCCTGGTGGCTCCAGAACTAGAGTGGCTCTGCTGGGTAATGACAGCTTTTGATGCTATTTCCAGAGATGCCTAAAGATCTTCTACAGACATATCTGTATTTGTTTCCTACTTATGATCATTACTTACAGGCAGAACTCTTGCTAACTGCTTTCTCTTTCCATGACTTACCTGTTTTTATAAGATGCTTTAATGTCCTCTCCAGAATCTGGCCCAGACACTAACATTTTGTCAGGTGATGCTGGTTCTTGTCCAGTTGCTCAACGGGGGGTTTGAGAAATTAAGATTCTTCTACAAAAATCTTAAACTGTTTGCTATTTAAGGACTCAAAAAACCTGCATGCAATTATGAAAAGCTATAAAGGCTCTGCAGTGAAATATGTAGCCAGCAACTGCTCCTAATTATCAATAGAATTTCTAATGGAATTAGATTAGTACTCTCACTTGTAAAGACAAGAAGACAATCCTCAAGTAATTCAAGGAAAATGTTCATCCCAGAAGACTCGTTAGAGCAATCTCTAAAGACTGCAAGCAATTGAGGAGAGATTTTTTTTTTTTAAGCGTAGTTTCCTAAGCAACTGAGGCTATGAAGGGCAATTAAAATCCTAAGAGGAAATCTTAAGAGGAGCCTTCAGATGCCATAACACTACGAATATTATAAATCCATCTTCACTGAAACAATCCTGAAATAAAAACATTATTTTCTTTATTACTATGAGAAGTCTTGAGTAAAAAAAAAATAGCAAAAGCCAAGCAGTAATGTATTTTCTTATGTAAAAAAAAGAAAAAAAGACTCAACTGCTGTCACAGCAGCATGCAAGCAACACAAGGAATAGTCTGCCCCAACACTCCTCTCCAGTATCTTCTGGCCTCACATATCACTAGTGCCAGCACTGTGTGATTTTTCTGAGAGTGTAGTGAAAATATAGCATTATCCCAGGTGAAATGATGCTGGCAAACTGTCTCTGGTGTATTCTGGACAATATTTGCTAGTGTGCTAGTATTAGTGTGATAAAGAATCACAACAGCATGATTTGAACAGGACTAGAGATTCCAGCTGTGAGGATCTTCTATTAAGACTAAAGACAGCCATAAGAATATTATTAATTGTTTGGTCATGTTTAACTGCAGAACGTTATACAAAAATTCTAACCCTTCCCTTAAATTCTTGTTGTACAATCTCCCTCTCTTCTTTAGAGTAAAAATACAACACAAACAACAGTGTAACAGCATATAAATCTACCTGAAAACAGATGATCTAGAAATATAATCAGTGACAAGAGGAGCTGCTAGAATTTGGCAGCTTTAGTTAAGCCCATGCTTTCTAAAAGCTGGGCTACAACCAAACTCTTCCACACAAACCTAATTCACTGTTGAAGCACCTAAACAACAGTTACAAGCTTTGCTACTGATCTAGCCATGGCAAAAGCAAAGAAATTAAAATTCCCTTTGCTGATAGCAGCAGAAGGTAACTAGGGGGAAAAAAAGACAAAACCAAGACCCTTTTTACATTTGGCTGTTCTGCTACATGTTCTTTAAAGCCACACAGGCAATTGGGAAATACAATGAGGGTACAGATTGCAATGATCAGCACCTGGAGCACCTGTCGGAAACAGCATGCTGACTCCTACACATCCAGGAGCCACGGGGCGTTTCCAGCAATAATTGAGTCTTACAACAGCCCCCATTCCTCTGGCAAAGAGAGGGCCACAACAGCCTGGCATTAGTGATTTCTTTTCATGATTTCACCAGTCACCTGCAGTCACCAAAGCAGTGACACTCATACTGTACAGTGTACTCCTTTGCTCTATAACCAGAAACACTGCCTTACAAGAAAGGTGTAAATAAAATGTACCTTCTGAATTAAGTAAAAAGTTTGTGTTTAAGATGGATCCCTGGCAAACACACACTTATTCCAATTAGATTTTTCAGCTTTGACACTTCAGAGATGCTGGTAAAAGTCCCATGAAAAAACAGACATGCTAGATTTTCACAAGGTGGAAGAAAGTCCCTCCCAGAGTACTACCTTACTTTCACAATGGCTCAGCAGGAAGCACCGAATACCAACAGATGAGTTTCACTGAGATGGAAAGGAAAAAACACAGAGTGATGTTACTCAGCTCCTCCTACTAAACCAACTCAAGACTGCATGGATGAACAAGCAAATGAGCATTTGCTAATTTGCAGGATGACAACAATTACTCTAGCATTTTAAATTGCACCAAAACCAACAGGTGAATACAATTAAAATAGGACACAGCAGCAGCATTGTTGATATGGCAGGCCCCAGTGAGGAAGAAAGGGTAAGGAATATTTGGAAAAACGTTTCTATTTCAAGCCACATGAACAGTGTAATGAATTTTCTTGTTGTATACTGAACATATGGCTTTGCAATGTTGTTTGGGTTTGTTTTCTTGTGGGTTTTTTTGCAAAGGCAACCAGTACTAGGAAATATGAGGATTTTTAACGAAGACAGTGAATTGCAATGTCCTGAAATTGTATCTCTAAACAACCATGAAGAGATGTATGTATGGAAAGTACTTTCAACTAATAAATAGCTGACAGAGCACCTCTAAGGAATACACTAGTCCTGAAATACTGAGCCGATTCAATTTTGTATTATCAAGGTACATCCCTATTGTTTCAGTATTCAGCCTACCTGGCTGCCATAAAAAGCAAATCAAGAGAGCTCTATTTGTTGACTTTACAAACCAGCAAATTCTACAATTTTTAGTACATTGTTTTTAAGTGAGTAATCATTAACTTAAATACTTGCTCACTGCTTAGAAATCCATGGAATCAATTATATTGATGATTAATGGCTCTGGCCTTCCACATAATCACTGACAGCAATTTATTATTAAAATTCTGATTTATTGAGCTTTAAATCAAGAGAGAATGTTTGCTTATCTTCCAGTGATTGTGACCTAACCGCAGTGCAATGAAGGCACCAAGAACATTTTAAAAAGTAACACTACAAAAATGAACAATGCAAACTTTCCCTAAGCTGGAAACAATTACGAGTTAAACAAAGGCAGAGGGGGAAAAAACAGGAGAGTGAATGGAAACTATAATTTTATCTGAATGTTTTATTAAGTGTTGGAAGCCACAGGCAACAAACCTGCAAGAAGTTTTGAGTTTAAAAATTGACCAAGAGTGGAAGTTCACAACAGGTCTACAGCAATACAGTCACTGAAGAGGATGCACCCAACATGTTGGAAGGCAAATCCACACTTCAAAAGGACCTATGCGGGCTGGAGAAAAGGCCAACAGCAACCTCAGGAGGCTTAGCAATGCCAAATGAGAAGCCCGGCCCCTGGGACATGCTCAGCCTCTGCACAGGGACAGTCCCCAGACACCAGGCTGGGGACAGCTCTACTGCGAGGGCCTTGCGGTGAAGAGAGGTCTCTCTGTAGACTTACTGTTTTAGATAAAGAGATTAATCTCAATATTCAGGCTCACTAGCCTTCTACTTACGTTTCCAAAACTTACCTTCTGATCAGCCACAGAATTGATCTGGAGACCTGTCTTGTAATTGGTTGTTCTCATCAAAAGACGCTGTCTCCCACCTTGTGTGACTTCAATTAGTTATTTTTAAGATATAGCCATTGTATTTGCCTGCATTATATGGTACTGTTCGAGTGATTTCATCATTGTGATCTATTTTGTAACACTTCGGTTTTGCCAACCTTAAGTTTATCTTGCAATAGTCATCCAGTGATTTTGGATGTTCCAAAGCTTAGTCACCCACATGGTAATCTTGTTCTATATACACAGTCAGACATCTCCCTTTTCAGTTTATGAGCTCAATCTCATATTCTGTTGTCGTGCACCTCCGAGAAGGCTCTGTCCTCTCAGCCACCTCATTACTAGTACTGAGGAGCTGTTTTAGGTCCCCCCAAAGCGTGCTCCTCTCCACCAACGAGGCCCTGTTCTGTACAGAACTGTAGAATTACCCAAGCCATGTAAACAATCATATGTACTTTAAAAAAAAAAAAAGTTTAAAAATTACTTGAGGATCACTGGCTGAAAGAAGATGCAAGTGAGGAGATTCGGTAACTGGCAGATCCTTTCTGGACCTGAAGGAGGCCTCTGAGGGCTCGAAACTGAAGCTGTACTAACTCAGATAAGATACAGTATTTTAAAACAATTGAACAATTTGAGCTCTGAATTTTGTACCACATTTGCATCCTAGAACAAGGCAGCTTTCCCAAAACCTACAACCACGTGCTCAGGTATAATGTATAGATCTGATGCAAAAATTAAGAGGTTCCTTATGCAGGAAGAGATCATAACTGTCCCTCAGCCTGATCTGTAACACAAACATTCATAGGCCAACTGTTTCCAAGAATCAGTAATAAGAATTTGGTATCCATGATGTGACTTCTTCCAGCATCTGCAAGGGGGCAGTCATTTCTGATGACTTAATAGCAGTCTACAAAACTGAACAAACTCCAGTTTCACGTTTTCAATAACCAGAGGCAGGCTTCATGTTAGCTGTTAACCTCTTGGGCAGCCACACTTAGCCTGGAATGTCAGCAAAGGGTTCTCAGGATTTGAAATCTGAAATGACATCAGTGAAATACTGACTCATCTCCTCCAGGAGAACCACAGAAGACAGCTTGATGTACATTTATATTGGCTGCTACAAGCCATACACTCCCACGCTGTCAAATGACCAAAGGCATTCTCTTATTGTATCTGTTAAAGCACAGATGTTTGCATACAAAACTATTTGTATATAGATATATTTGCACATCTGTATATAGACTGTGGATGTGGGTATATATATTACACATACTTTATTTGTATAATTGTTTTACACACACAAAAATGCCTCAGGAAAATCCATTATCATTCTCATATTAACCGTATCGTGCACTGAAAGTATTTTCTTAAGAGACAGGAGAGGACCACAGTAGTTTCACTTCACAACAAAGTGCTTATGCACTACATGACATCTATGTCTGGGAGACACACTGCAATTGCATCCTTAGAAGCTAATTGTAAAAGCAGCCATTTCCCTTCCTTGCATAATTTATTCTCTCCAAGACAAAACAAATAATGCTTGTCTGATGTTTCTGTAAGACATACATGGAAGATTCAGCACTACTTGGTGCTGTCACTATCAATGAAATACCTAAACTAACTTCAGATAAGCTCAAAAAAAGTTTACAAAGCAAAACATGAATTTTACAGATGCCTGTGGAGACTACTTAAAAAATGAAAATTTTGTTTCAAAAATAATTTTAATTTACAAGACTGTCCAAAAAACCATTCAATTTGCCTTTCACTTCCTCCACAGTTGCTTTTATCTGAACAAAAAAAAAAACNTTTTTTTTTTTTTTTTTTTTTTTGAGGGAGGTATATTTTTAAAAGCAGGTAACATTCTTCCTTTCTGTGGATTCCCAAGATTCCCAATTTCTGAATGAGGTTGAGATATACAGGACAGCAATTTGGCATCTTGCCACTCTCTGGGAAGAGAACACTACTGCCTGGCTGGTCTGAGGTTAACAATTAACTTGAAGCAGTGGTAAGGCTCATCTACCACAGTCCCAGCATAACTGACACAAGATTGCACTAGTACTATAGCAGCATCTCTCCTTACAAAAACCTACCCAGGCACCAGAGAAATTGCATTTCCTCTGGTAGTTAGAAGAAATCAAGAGCCATATTCAGCATTTAGCAATAGGTGTGTAGCCTCACTGTTCTCAAAGCCCTACAAATTTCCCTAGCAAAATATTAGAAAAAAATTCTGTCTAACAATACAAAGAAAATGACTCAGTCTGCTACCTTCACTATGCTGGTTTTGTTTCTCAGGTTGTATCCCCTCTGTGAGTACTTTCCATGTTGCATGGCTTGGAAGGCTTCCTGGCACTCTTTGCCAAAATAATATAACAAAGCCATTAAAAATATCTCTTCAGAGTAGGTGTCTACTAAATTTTTCTCACCTTAGCTTACAGTCTTGTCCCAGCTCTATGAACACTGACAGACACCAGAATAGCTACAATATGTCATCAAACAAGAAAAGAACTAGAAATATGAACTTGCAAGCCTGATGCTTCATCTTGAAAAAATTAGATAAATTAGGTGCACCGCTTAACTTTGCATTTTCAGTGAACTCTTCAAATCACCATTTACCTGGCAACTTTCTTCATTCTCTAAGGTTAACAACAAAAGTATCAGAAAAGTTTAATTAAAACAAGAGATCTTGAACATGCCAAGTGTAACTTTTATATGCTTGAGGTATGCACATATATAATGTAATGTGATATAACTGCAGAGAGCCATACAAGGTAGAAGTTAATACTTGGTTCACCTCTACCTCCATGCTCAATTTCACTTGAGAGGTACAACTAACAGAAGTTCATCAGGCCACTAATCAACCCCATATTTTACTTTGCCCAGCCCATAATACACACAGAACAAGCACGATAATTAAAAAGTTTCCACTCCTGTCTTTTAAATGTGCCCAGATTTCTCCTGGATTAATAAAATCATGAAACATCTAAAAGTTTGAAGAAAAAGGTTGCATTTGAAAGAGACAGAGAAGGATGAGATCTGATTGCAGGCCTTTTAAGGTAAAGGCTACTCACATAACTGCGTCAAACCAATTCACTATTATTTGCTGCACAGAACACATACGACTTCAGGGAAAATCTCAGAAACGAGATCCTCTATTTTGGGGATATGACCACATTATAGGCAACAATTCTAGCATATGGTGAATAACACTACTGTGTAGAGTTTACTTTCCCAGATAAAGCACACTTTGTTTGAGTAACTGGTTGCTGATACAGTGATTCACTCATCGACCTGAAGTACCAGCTGGAATGCTTTAAAAGGAACGACTAGGAATCTCTGAGTACAGAATGTGTAGTTGTTTAGGAATAATATGCTTTAAATAAACTTCTGACTCACCTTGTCGCGCAAATGATGCTCTGCCGCCTCAATATTCAAAGGATCGTCAAAATTCAAAAGGTCCTGGAAAATAAACAGATAACACTATAGAGTTTCCACTCAATGTATCATAAAAAGAATCAAAAGCCCTAATGAACAAGATAATGAAATAAAACAAACAAAACCAGCAAGTGTAGTGCCATTTTCTCACCACCTTGATAGAGTACCTGCCAAAGGCAAGTGCAAAAGAGTGACTGCACACCAAATCACAACGCAATCAAAGGATAACAGCAGCAAGGCATTCAACCCCCTCTCATTGCACTCCACACAGCCCTGTGACACTTCTCTCTGGCAGTGATGCATTTCTGTTTGAAAACTGAGATAGTTTTAAATCAAATTTTGAAGGAACATTCAAAGTTTAAGGAAGCACAACTTCTGAGTTGTTTTTTTTTTCCAAGGGTAAAGCAAACGCAAAAAAGTTCAGACCTGCAAATGGCCTGGTGATAAAGTAGGAAGAGTTTCCTTAATGCTTTTCGATAGGAGATGGTAATCTCATTCCCTCTGAGAAGAAACTACATAACCCGGAGCCTGACAGACAGGAAGGTTTTAATGCAATGGAAAAAACAGAGCCCAGAGGAAAGGGAGCACAAAGATCTCAAAAGCGAAGGGCACATGGCAGCGGGGAGCAGAAATTGTCAAAATCAATCTTAGGTCTGAGTTTAATCTCAATAAATACTAACTTTGGAAGAAGAAAGAGTCTTGGGTTAAAATCAAAGGAAACCAAGCAGCTGATAAAAGGGGAATCATCATAAAAAAAATGACACTGAATCACAAACCACCCTGTTCTGCCTGTAGCTCAGATCACTTTCCCCAGCTTAGGGTTAGCCTGTGACAGCAGTGAAATGCTATCATTTCTCAAGTGTGAAAGGTTTGCGTCACTCTGACTTGTTTTCAAACAGAAAACCTCCCATTTCATTCAAACCAGGACACTAATCCACTTCACTTTCACTTACTTTCTTCAAGAAATCCCCCAAAGAATCTGCAAGGCCAGTACAATCAAGTACTGTACAGTACAGGCCAGTAGAGTACAAGGCCTAATTATTTCTAAAAAGCTGAGCATGAGGGAAATCTAAAAGACAAGCTGGGAAGCACTATTCTTAATGGCCATGGCAAATCCCTGCAGTCTCCAATTCATGACCATTGCTCTTTGCGGCTGTTTGCCCAACAGATTTTTACGTGCAGCTCTCTCTCTGAAGTCACTTCTCTGTACCTCCAGTGGATTTCACTTTCTTTCAGTTACTTGGCATGCAGTGGAAGACTGTGAAATGCAATTACTCTGTTGAAAAAGCAAATGCTCTCCAATCTTCTAAATCAATTTACCAAAGTTGTTGAAACAAATCAAGGAGATTGTAGCCGGTCACTGGCTAGTCTGTGCTACAGGTTTTAGAAATACATCGTGATCCTCGTGATAGCACCATGAGCACAGTCACTGCTCTGTCCCTCCCATAGGTAGTGGTGGAAGGAATTCCTCTCTCCAAAACCAGGCTGGGACTAGTGAAGCCCACAGTGATGCTCCTCATCCAAAGCTTTTCACAGCTGCCTCCGTACACCCTGGAGTGGCTGAAGTAGTCCTCTCTAGAGTTGATGACAAACATGGTGACCAAGTGAGTGCCTTTCTTTGCTTTTTGCTGGCCTTCCTACCCAGCAGCAATGGCTGTGGAAAGGGACCATAATTCTGGTCTCCCTGGACTGCCATTTTTTACCGGCAACTGTTTTACAGTGATGACAGCCTCTCTGCTTTTCGGGCAAAAACTTGCCTCTTGCAGATTCCTGCCCCCTCCTCCATCTTCAGGTTGCTCCTGTAATTGCAAGGCAGAGGTTTCTTGCTCCTGTCCATCTAAGGAGAAGGAAGAAAATGGGATCCCTGAACAAAACCATTATTATTTTGGTAACAAGTTGGGGTTTGTGCAAAAACACAGGTGGATACCACGGCCCTGGAACAGGAATGTAAGTGTTCAAAACAGGAATGAGACTGCAGGGCAATCACTAATTCCTAAATATTTTCAAAAAACGTAACACCAACACAATTTCTCCTCAGAGCAATATGAGCTTCTACTTCCTGCAAACTAGCAGAAGGAATTTCATACTGTGCAGAAGATCCTAAGTAACTTGCTGCCAAAATATCCGTAATAGATTAATAACCAAAAGTAAAAACCACGTATGAAAACCTCACATTTCAGACCATCTGTATGAGTCTTACAGTTATAAAAAAAAAACCAGAAACTGATTTCATACTTGTACAACACTCACTGAAGCCAAAGCAAACAACAGTCTTAAGTTTAAGAGGCAACAGATGAGGTTTATAGTAGGCCTAACACCAAACCAGGCAGGAAAAAGGAAAGTGGATATGCAAAAAATTCATTTACTTACAGTAAATAAAGAGTTTAACCCCCAAACAACATCCTGCAAAGGAAAAACAGTCAGTTAGGCATATCTTTCAGGTGCATTTCATGTACACATAACTTATCTATTAATGCATCAAATTATTGGAAATCAAATCTAGATAAGGGGTGATGTTTTACTAATTTAAATCAAACTATCAGAAAAGCTTTCCCATTTCATGGATGCTTGAAATTGAGAAGTCATCAAAAATAAATACTGCATATTCAAACACAAATTCATATCTTGCAGTGTGTTTAGGCGACTTATTCCTGTTGCTTCTCTGCTTAAAGAGAGAAGTAATGCCTTAGTATATGCCACCCCAAGTGACTACACTGCTTAGTTCAAAGGATGGGTATAAAACTTAATTCAGCAATCCATCCTTAAAACTAAAAAATTAAAACAGTGTCACACAAGTATTTGAAACTGTGTCAAAACATCAGAGAAAGAGATTTAGGTATAGCATGAGCATGGAGAAACACCATTCTTGTTTGAACTTGTTTCGCTATTCCTTTTGCTGCCTATAGGTATCTATTTAAACATGACAGGGTTTGCAATTTGTGCCAATACGAAGCTTCAGGGGACCTGCCTCCAGATAGCGCCACCACACACAGTTTATTTTGGGGCAGGCATCTCCAAGAGGGTCCTGCTAGCACTGACCTAAGAGCCCATATCCTCCGTTCCAACCTTCATAAAGTAAGATGATGCACAAGATCCAAATATCACAGAAAGAGACTTAAAAGCATCACCTACCACCAACTCCAAGGCAAGCTTTTCTACCTAGAATATTTTCTTTAGCAGCAGCATACCTACTGCAAAATCCCACTGAAGTCTGGGCACTGGAGCTCACCCCTACCAGACATTTAATTAACACCATCATTATACCTCCTGCCCTTACAGCCAGCTAGCACTTTGCCTACCCAAGAAAACAACACTGCCTGATTTCCAGTAGTGGGACAAACATTGCACATCACTTGTTTCATAGCTAAAATGTACCTTTCACAATAAAGATGAAACCTTAAAGCAAAAACTTCTTATCCACAGCAAAGAATGAGTGTATTTTAGTTTGTTTCCTGTTCAGAGCCCTCTACTGACTGTGGTAGACCACAGAAATCCGTATTACTTATGAACACTGTCCAATTATGCCCTAATGAAAAAGACAAGGTGTCAGCATTGTCTGAGTAATAGCCTCTCACAATCCAGTTTTCCTTCAATCTTGCACAACCAACCTATTCAGTTTATCTTCTTTTAATAATGTGAATCTGCCAAGCAAAGCTGATATTGTCAGCATTTTCAGTTTCAGCATCTTCTCCTAATGGAGCTTCTGAATTCACTGGGTGGATAAAAGACAGAAACTTTTAAAAAATGTACTCATCAGCTCCAACAGACACATAGCTGCAAAAAAGGACATATCCAAGACACCTAAGGATTATAGTTATTCATACATTTTAAGAAAACAGTGCTTAGTAGTCATCTCTACTCCCAAATGACTGTACTATCAGCTCCTTTACACGTACGAGAAAATGGACAATTTCAAAAAATGGATGAAATCCACCATTTTATCCTTTATTTTTTCAGTTTTGTGCTGTTTGTTCAACTACAATTACTGTTACAGAAACAGGGAACAGCAGAGGTTAGCAAAACATAGTATTAAGGAAACCTGTATTAAACAATCCCAGGTGGTTAATTATTTCTAAAGCTCAGCGGTGCTAGAGAAAAAATAAGGCAAAGGCACTGATTAAAGAAAGATTTCAGTGGTGTGGAGAGCCTGGAGAATAGGAACAGGCATGAAGGTTTCAACCTCCACTTCACTCTCCTGCATTCAGGTATGAGAGGGTATGCAGCACAGCACAGGCTGCCACAGTGTCATTGCTCCCAGGGTCTGCTTAGCAAGGGTGCCCCTATGGATGCTGTCCCTCACATGGATGCAGCCTGAGGACTGACTGATGCAGAGTCTGTAACCAGGGACAACTGAGAGTGCCCTCTGTCTCCAGCCACCCATGCTGCCCCAGCAGATGCTCTGACCCCTGAAGGTCAGGAGACCCTTATATTGCTACCCTCAAAGGCTGCATTGTCCTTCAGGGAGGGAGAGTGAACATTGTGGGGGTGCTAAAAATTTCTTGCATCTGATTTTAACCCACTGTGTATTTCTCATAGCCTTTGATGATGGAACCTTACTAAAGCATGGTAATTCGCTCTATTCCACTTGAAGAAGCAGGAATAAAACAACTTTTTAAGGATTGTCATTCATCTACACCAAGGGACAGCAGACTGTAGCTGCAGATTTACAATACTAAGCATTAAAAAACATGCTCAAGAGGTACAAGCAGCTCACACTAGTGCACTAGGGTCTGTCCATTTCCAAATCCCACCTGAACACCAAAAAGACATTCACGGGATTGCAAACTGTTCGCAACTGTCCAACCACTCACCAACATGGCTAAAAAGAAACAAATGAAAGAGCAACTCAATTACATTGATCCTGAAATCCTGAAGAGCTGACCTTCTCTTTACATTTAACAGTGTGCTAAACCTCTGCTTCCCGGAGCCTCCCCACCAGGATACCTACAGATTGTCCCTCCAGCCAAAACAGCTTCTGCTCCAATACAAGCAGTGACAAGCCCTATCTTATGTAAGGTTGTAACTCAAAATGGAAGTGTAAATCATGTCAAATTATTTTCCCATTCCATAAACATCCCCTTTTGAAGTTCACCTAAACCGCTCCCCTATTCTCATTTGCTGAACCCTGGTTTTAAGGCTTTGAGACACTTCACTCATCATTTAATCCAAGCTGGCTTTGCATGGACTTACACTAAAAAAAACACCAAACCACAAAAACCCAGCAAAAATCTCTGTAAGACTGAGTTTTCAGAGCATAATACATTTTCATAGCCATTCTAGACAACAAAAAAAAAAAGCATAAAAGGATTATTATTATTACTGAATAACTTAGGTGTGAAATTCTTAATATAATTTCAGATCTGTTTCCACCTATTCAAGTTTTATGATTTGCTGGACTCATTTTATACCCTTGTATGGCTTCATAAAAAATAATGGTGAATGACTACCAGAGGGCAGCACTTTTTGTAATGAGTTTTTGAACCTATCTTGGTTTTAAGTCTATCATATTGAGAAAGGGAAGTGGGACGGAACAGATGAGCAAGAGTGAAGCAAGTATTTCATGTTTGAAAAACTTGACACTGTTGCATCGCAAAAATAATCACTTTGCATTATTTACTTCAGCAGAGCTGCTTGCTGCATGCAGATAAGCACTTGCCTGAGCACTTGCTTCACATTTTCCTGCCAAACTAAAAGGATATGCAAGCCATGAAGAACAGATCCTGTCAGATTTAACAGTTCAAAAACTTCAGTTTTCTTTTAATATAATAAAGCATCATCCTTGGCTTCAAACATTTACTGAACTTCTGGCTTAAGTGCTCTTAAAGCAGAAAGTCAACCTTATATGCAAGAATTTTTAAAGATTCTCTTCACATATAGGTGTAGGGCAGACATCACTTTAAAATTATAATAAGGCACACTTTTCTGCTGCTCCACTTCAATGAGAGAATTTGCTTGTAAAGGGGAAATCAGACAGTGGGATCTGTCTGTTCACACGGCAAGTACCTGACAAGCCTACACCTCCTTTACAATGCTTCTTTACGTCTACTTTCTTCTACATGCTTAACATCTAAGTTACAGGGTACAAGTACACCCAACTACTGAGGGGTAACCTCAGAGCAAAATCAAGGACCTCTTGCGCTTTCTGTAACAAAGCAGCACGGCTTGCTTGGGGTGGACCCTGCAGAAAAGGCTGCAGAACTCTCCAGACCTCTTTAACTGGTTTCTGCTCCAGCTATGCCCAGGGAGGCCCTCTCTCTATTGCCCTGGTCTCCTGGAGGCTTTGTATCAGCACAGATATCACCCATGAGGTCAGATGCCTTTGCAAGCCAACTGCAGGTCTCAGGTAAGCCAGTGTTTTTAATTTTTTGAATTCAACTCTATTACATTAATTCAGAAGATTTGATACTTGAATTCAGAAGAATTCAGAAGATATCATACTTGAACTAAAGAGCAGTACCTGGTTAAATCCAAGGCAGAAGAACAAATAATGAAGTTACTCTGCTCCACAGTACTGTCACTATTTTGAGCTCAAGCATGGGGAAGCCAACAAAAGCAAGTCAGAAGATCAACAGACTGTTATAAATAACCCTTTATAATCACCCCTTTTCATTCTTAAGCATTTTTGTGTTGCATTTGAGTGAAAAGTTACATTAAACCCCTGCCCACAGATTTATTTATGGCATGCCAAATGAGGAAAAACATCTGCCACTGTAGCAATGTTTAAAGTTCAAGAGCAGTGAATCAAAATACCAAATACAGATTTTGAAAATAGTCTCTTCTGAAGCTAGAGTCTCAAAGCATTGCATTTGTAGGAGGTCCTAATTCAGTTAGTCACCAAATTTTCCCAAGTGACAGTTCTCATGACCACTCCACATGTAACCAGGGACAACTGAGAGTGCCAGACAGGTGTTGTCTGTGACACTTGTCACAGACAAGTGTTTAGCTATGCTTGCTGATGTTTGGAAATAGAGCCACACAGCACTTCTTTTGAAGAGAGAGTAAACACATAAATTGTAAATTAAGAATTTCCTTTAACAGGAAAAGTATACTTAAATTAAGCATTACATTAAGCAAGAACAAGCCAGACAAAAGCAGCTAATGAACTTCCAATCAAAGAAACTTCTTTAGAGATCTAAGGAGCAGTTCTGATCTAATAGACTCATTAAATTAAAGCTTGTTGCTAAACCATTTTTCATATACAAACAATTTAAGCAATTCAGATCAATGAAAGGAGCAGCAGCCGTCATTTATACAAGCAGATGTCTGAAGCAAATTTTTATTTTATTGTTTTTTAAATGTACTGAAGAAGTAACTCAAAATAAGTGCCAAGCTTTGTACATCACATTACACCCAAAGCCTCAGCATGCTGTCTACTGGGGCAGCTCTTTGCTGTCTTGTCTGCCTACACAACAGCTCAAGATGGTCTTGCACTTTCATTCAACTTCTTCAGTTGTCTCTTACAAACTAACCCAGCTTCTTTTTCTCTTCAGTGCAGCCTAGAAAACTAACCGTCCTTCATCCCACTCAGCCTTACCTTCCAGAGGTTCTGCTGGACTTCTCTTTCTGCCTCCTCAACACCTCCACAAACATCTCTGATTTCTCCTCGTGTGCTACCTACCTTTTTGCAAAGACTACAACGCAACTGACTGCATAAAACTTATCTGTGAGTCAAGGGGTTAAAAAAAAACCACCAAAACCAAACGCGTATGTTTTCATGTCAAAAATGGTAGGCACTTTTCACTTAGGAAAAAACTGCTTTCCTCCTAAACAGTCTTCTGCCAAATAAAACATTCTCTTTTACGTTTCCTCTCCCTGTTCTGCTCCTTTCTAATCTTATATATAAAGATGCTACACTATCTTGCAAAATACATGCAGCAGGTAAAACGCTATTTCCACCTGGAATAAGGTGATGAAGAGAACTCAGCTTTCTTTAATCAACCACAAAGGCCATCTCAATTCTTATGTGCCCGCAATCCCAACTCATGCTTCCCACCCAAACACAACAACAGTATCTTATTTAGAGGGCTTTGGGTAATTTAAATGGCATGAACCGCTCCAGTTAGCAAACACAAAAAAAGGAGGAAGGCTGGAAAACGATTTCTTCTGTGCTCAAATATACTAGCGGGAAGAAAACAGGAACAATTATAGTCTGTTCTTCTCCCAGACTAAGACAGTTGTGAATTGCCAAGTATGCAGGAGCACTCATCTAAAATCCCTTACTTTTGTTACTGACTCCTTGACATTTGTCCCCAGGGTTACTTCAGAGCAAGCAGATAATCTTCTATAAATTGTTCCCAGGGGAATCCTGTGATAGCTTCTTAATGAACTACACTACAGTGATTATGAACACTAAAGCAATCACCCTCTGGAGACCAGTCTACTCAATTGATTAAAGTTGACAAATTGCATATTCAACAATTTGGGGAAAACAAGCATGGTTTAATTAGACTTACTAATGTACTGCACTGTTCTACTGAAGCACTTTCAAAAATGTGCTAGTAATAGCAGCTACTGTATTTAAATTAGTGATTAGGCTCTATTTTAGCTATTATGGAGAGAAAAAGAAAAGTTTTGCAAATCTTTTATGAAGCAAAGGTTTTTATAAAGCCTTGGTTTATGTAAGTATTTTCACCAGCCTAAGCATACTCAGAGGGGAAAAAAAATTCTTACAAAATTGATACAGACAATTTATAAAGTCAAAATACAACACAATATATCCCCGCATAAAAACTTCCTGAAGCCTACTTTAAGAAAAATGGAGTAATGTCAGATCTACTTAGAAGACTGTATTCAGTGGCTTATAGCTTCTCTTTAGTAAATGATGGGTCTGAAGTTTTTTTTTGACTGCTAATTTTTAGAGGCAGGGAAAAAAAGGCAAAGAAATGAAAGCAGCAGCAATGGACATTTTAAGCACTTTAGAGAGCAACGGTATTTAAGAATATAAATCTTTTGCACTGCACTTTTCTTCAGATTACATCCTTTACAGAGAGAGATGGGAACCATTGAAAGGCATCTTGTGTTAAAGCTGTGTCTTTTGTAACAGCTACAAATATCTGTCTAAATTGTGATCATCAGGGATATCCAGAAACCCCATTTACTGCAACAGGTAAGTCTCCCTCCGTTGGTTTTTGCTGAACAAGTACAGCTTCCCCCTCTTCTTCCCCCGCCCTGACGCCAATCAGAGCCCTAGGCCTACACAGCAAGTAGGGCACCAACAAACCCATCTGCTTTTGGTTCAGAGCAGCAGTGCTATCTTGAAGCAGAACCTGCCCTTGTCCCCACTGACCATGGGGTGTCAGAGCAGTTGTGTTGTGTGCAAAGCAAACTTCTGGGTCAAGTCAGGCCAGACATACTGCTGCAGATGCATATCATGTGGGCACTAGCAACAGGCAGGGATGCAGAGATCTAGACCAACAAAGACACCACCCTCCAAACCATACCAAAAAGAAAGCTCTGAACCACTGGGAACTCCTAATACACCCTGTCATGTTTTAGCATCAGCCAGTAACTAGGACCATGCCACTGCTCGCTCACTCCCCCCCACAACAGGATAGGAGAGAGAATCAAAAGAGTAGAAGCAATAAAACTCACGGATTGAGATCAATATAGTTTAGTAGGTTAAAGTAAAAGCTATGTATGCAAGCAAAGCAGATCAAGGAATCCACTCGCTATGTCCCATCAGCAGGCAGGTATTCAGCCATCCCCAGGAAAGCAGGGCTTCATTACACAACTTTGGAAGACAAAATGTTGGAACTCTAAGTGTCTCCCACTTCCTTCTTTTCCCCCCAGCTTTATATACGGAGAATGTTGTAATGGTGCGGAACATCCCTTTGGTCAGTCAGGGTCAGCTGTCCTGGCTGTATCTCCTCCCAACTTTTTGTGCACTCCTGGCCTATTCACTGGTTGGGTGGTATTAGAAGCAGAAGAGACCTTGACTGCTTAGCAACAATCAAAACCACCAGTGTGCTATCAACATCATTCTCATCCTAAATCCAAAACATGCCACTACATGGGCTGCCAGTAAGAAAGTCAACTCTATCCCACCTGAAACCATGACACACTCTTAAGTACTTTTTATATTATAGAAAAAGACAAACTGAACATCCTCTCATGTTTGCTGACAAACAACTAGCACTCAAATGGTTGTCACTCTTTTCTCCTTCCTCATCTACCCATTTACTGGATCAAAACTTCCTTCCTGTACCTCCCTATACCTTCTGCTGCCACTCCCTACCTTCCTGCCAAATTACTATTCCTTTTGTATTTATCTCTGTGTTTCACTGCTTCCCTTGAGCTGTCTTCTGCAATGCTGTTATCCCCTTCAGTACCCCAGAAAATACAAGGCATGCAGCTTAAGCCTTGAGAAAGGAACATTGTAAAAACGAGTTGCAACAGGGTCCAAAGCTTCTCAAGCATCAGACCCAGTGGCAATAATAGGCATTAGATGATCTCATGACTGCCAGAAAAGATCAGAAAAATCAGAAAATCTAGAGATAGAATCACAGTAGATGAAAGAGGATGACCCTGCTCTTAAGCCTCAGGATAACTGTGGTCTGGGGAGGGTGATGCAAACCATGTCATTATAGAGGATCTGAAACTGATCTCAGATGGGAGTGCATGATAAAGCCTTTAGTTCATTAGTTATCTGTGTCCTAAGATCACTACACAAGAGAATACCCGTAACACAAGCATACCCCTCCTATGCTGCAGTGGGGGGCGGAGCTCCCACAGAGCTGGACCTCAAAGTGCTCTCTGCATGGGAAAGTAGTTACTCTGAGTACTGAGAGGTAAGCAGGCACAGTCCTCCTCTGAACAGTATTTCAGCCAGAAGGTCACCCTGAGCACAGCTGGGAAGGTGAGGACTCCCAGAAAGTTACTCTGCGTGTAAAAGTTACTCCCTGCATGCCTGGGTGTCAGTTCAGGGTGTCCTGGAATAGCTGCTGCAGGCACAGAATTAAGTTCATCCCTCTCCTTCCCTACCACTGTGCCAAACGCTTCTTCAGGTGGGGATCAGGCTTGGGTGAGAGGCACCACCATGCCTCTTAAAAACAGAACAAGGAGGAATAAGGCAGTGTAAAAAGTCATACAGGGGCAACAGTGCACGAGGCAGGAACACATTGCCTGAAACAACATCCACCAGGCTCAATTCCTGTATAACACTAGAGAAATGTGTCAAGGCACACCACCTGAAAAAACAGGTATTAATCTGCTTAATACAGTATTTGAAACCCACATACAGTGACTGATTGTAAACCACACACAATTTGGTACAGAGCCTCTAAGCACTGGAAACAATCTACACCAGGAGGCAGCAGTCATCTTGACAAGAGTCCATCTTCCCCTTGAGACTGCACATACAGCTTCTCAGGTGCTCAGTTCTGTAGCCTTGGTGATCATGACCAAGAAGATACCAGGAGATGGATGTAAAATTCATGTAAGATGAAAAATCTCCTTGACAAACTATGCTTGACTTCCCAATAATTTCTCCTTCTGCACAGCAAGAGCTGGCATTTGTACTCCTTGCCACCACCATGAAGCCTTTAGTTTTCTTCCTTTGATGACTTTTTCCTCCTGACTTTACCAGTGTGGGGGACAAATATATTCCATCCAGGAAGGCAGCTTTTAAAAGCAAATGCTTTGACATTTCCACATACAGGACAAAGACCCATCCAAAATAGGATTTGAATAAACCAGTATAAGAGTAATGTTACCATAATGCAGGCTGAGAACAAATAGTAGCAGCAGCAAGAATTAATGAGAACAACACAGAATACACAGGTTTACGTTTTTCCCCCTTTACCCTGAAGACAGCAGTTGTTATTAAGTGCTTAAAATATTCCTCTACAATAATTACATACAATTTCAACAGTAAACTACCTGCTATCGCCAGGCGACATCAAGATGACAAAAGAACATTTTGTGCTTATATTGAAACTGCTTTAAAACCACTCAGATTTATACTTAAACACAACTGGAAAAATTAAGTCAAGATCCTCTCATTTATTTCTTCAAGAGATTACAGTTCAATATTTGCATGATTTCAAGTAAAGTAATTTTACTGTCTGAAGACAACAATAGAATCAAAGCAACAACTAAGGCATATTTTCCCACTTAGTATTAAACACTAATCAAATAAGCAAGTCTCTTATAGGTAAACTCCAAATAGCAATAGTTTATCATAAATGACTCTTAATACTTTTTAGATTACATTAGCTAATAACAAAAACAGGTATTTCTTAACCTAGTATCTGAAGTTACAGAAAGGAATTCCTGTAAAAAATTTGTTTACCTATAAGTGGGTATAAAAAGCTGACTGCATATCTATAGTTTAAGACTATCTTGATGCTTTCCATTCCTGCTTCCATTTCTCCTGACAACAGTAGCACAAAAAATTCCAAAACCCAACTCTTTAATATATCTCAATGAAGAATTGAAATGCATCTACACCTTACCAGTAAACAGGCAGATCCTACAGAAAATGCAAAAAAATGACAAAATATTCCTTGAGAACACCATCACACATTTTAAAATACTGTTTTTTTCATATTACTGTGCTCAGCCCTGCAGTCAGTCAGCAGAGCTGCACAAGTGTGCTTTGATTATTTTTATGGTTCATAAATCCATCACTGGCTAATTTGTAGTTGTAGTTTGTTACAGGTAATTGCAGAAGGAATAGCTTGACTTTTAGCATCAATTAGGCAATCACAATACACAGATTCACTTCTTCATTTTTTAAAATCAATTATCCAAGATAATTTTATTGCAAAGAGAAAACAAGCACTCGAGAGAAAGTTGATGAATACTAGGGAGGCCTATCTTAACTAAGCAGATGATACTCATGGTGAATAAGGTACAAGGAAGTGCATGTTAAGGACTAACAGGAGCTGCTGAAGCACTTTTCAGTTTGAAATCAGAGCTATTGATGGGGAAGAAGCAGGGTATCAGAGCAACAACAATAGTATTATTTTACACCAGGTACTAGAAACTAGTGTCTTCAATGGCAAAAACCTGAGAACAGAATGGAACTAAGATCACCTATTTACTTTCCGCCTGGAAAACTTCAGGTTTGACTATGAGGCTAAGCAGGAGAAAAGTGAGCTCAAACAGTCTGAGCAGACACCCAAAATAACTTGAGCAGTTCTTCACTTTATGAATACTCTGTTTTAGAAAGGAAAGAAATATGCAGTAAAGTGATGCAGAACACAGACTGGATACAGAAAGGTAAATAAGCTCCTGTTGCTAACTCATAGCTAGCTATAAAGAAGTAAAAGATTAGACAAAGATCAGCTAGAAAGCATTGCATCAGTTTTTACACAATCTATAAGCAAACCACTACCAGAAATTACCTAAGAATTTAGGATTCAGGAGTGTTTCTATGGACAAAGAAAACAAAATTCCATCAACAGTGACTATAAAAATAAATATAGACTGTTTAAAAACATGTTTCAGGGTAAAGCCCAACTTTTCTCACAACCCAATTTAAAGAAAACCCAATACAGGAATTCAGAAAGCACATTCTTTATTGCCTTCACCAGGACACAGGCTGCTGTTCACAGTGGTCCACAGAAATGCGTTCAGCAGCACGAAGAAGTAAAGTGGCAATAACTTCAAGAGAATTCAATCATGAGTGAGATGACACTGAGTGCAACAAAATGCTAGAATATAAAACTGAGTTAGCTTTTTTTATCCCCTTAAGAATTTTCTACACTGTTAAAGCCCATTTTATCAGATAACTTTTTCAAAGTATTTAGGAGATTTTATTTTTTATTGCAGAAAGTTAAAAGGCATAATTTAAATGCCTCTTCAAGATTCTATCCATTCAATACAAAAGAAGCGTTAAAAAGTTGCTGCAGTTTCTTTTGAAGGATTTTTCTTCTAAGATCTCTGCTGCCACCACAAGGCTACAGAAAGTAAGACAATCTAAAACTTCTAAACCTTCAAAAAGGTTTTAAGCACATAGCATGAACACATGTGGTAGCACACAACAGAATTGGCTTGTGCATGTGGCTTTTGAGGTTTTGTGTTACCTATTTGAATGGTTTTATTAATGCGCTCTGGATGGCTGCATCAGTAAATTTTGTCACAGAAAAAAAATTGAGAACGGGGATATACTGTACGTTTGGGATTGTGGAGTTTTCCCCCCACCCCCTCTAACTGATTGAAGGTAAAACCACCCTAAAATACTTCATAATACTCAGTAACTTGGGTGTCCTGGTAGTTAAGATTCCAGGATGTTCAATCTATGAAATTAATTACATGCTATAGGCAAACTGATGCAAGAATAAAATGAAAGAGGAGATTAATGTACATTATTTTCCATCATCACTGCAGATAGGGAGTTAAGTACACATAATGCCAATTGTTACTCCTGGCCACAGTCTTAATATACAGCCATGTTTTAATCTCTAGAAGAAAGATACCATGAACAAAACTAGGGGAGCAGATAAAAATGTATGTATATTCTTGTCCAGTTGCAATATTAGTGCATCGGATGAAGCTTAAAACTTGTAGTCCAGAAACTTTCTTTGGGAATGAAACGCAAGGACAGGAACAGGAAGAGTTAATTATGTAGTCAGTGTCTTGATTTAACCTAATATGAAATAGAAACACAAAGACAATACAAAACCCTACTAGGTGATGAAAAAATATAGGGACAGGGTATTTAAGGAACCCTACAAAATAACATACACACTGATTCTATTTCACTTTCCAGAAAATCAGATGCTCACAAAGAGATTTTAACAGATCAAGAAAGTTACAGATCTCATTCATAGCACCAAAGAGAAAAAAAAGTATGATAAAACTCATTTTCAATTTACCTTTTCAAAAGAAACATCTGACATGTATACCCTTTAACTAACATAGTCAATGTTCTTTAAGAACCAATTCTGGCAGGGTTCCCTGGCAAAAGGAAAAGGAAATTATTGCTCAGTGCTCTGCAAGACTCTTCTGGCAGCAAGATCACGTACAAGTAAAGGGACAACCAACCACTTCTCATAGCGAGACAAGAGCAGCCACCACACTGAAGGAAGGGCACATAGTTCATTACAATCTCCCTACAAGTACTTTATACAAGCACCATGACTCCAAATGTGTTAATACTGCCCAACGGTGGTGGGACCAACCTCTGAAGTCATCCTGCAATGACAGTGGCACAACTACCAGTCATTTTACAGTGGCCAGATTTCACTTACAATAGTGCCCCACTTTATGCGATTCTTAGGTGCAGATGCATTGATTTCCCTTTGAACACTTGCGATGAAACAGAACTCAAAACTGCACAGTAACTACACCCTGACTCTGCTCCATATAGTCTTTCTCCCAAGTGCGTCTTGCCTTTCACTTTTCCAAATTCTTCTACTTGAGGAATGGAGGACACAGCGATCAGCTATTGATTTATCAGGAATGTAATATGATGGAAATTACAAGGGTTATGGATTACTGTTAGTCCTGCTCACATCATGGTTTTGTATTTGTCATCCAGGTAAACAAATATCAAATCCTACCCAGCATGGTGTCTCAGGGTCATCTGTAACCATACTATTCTACAAAACCTTATAGCAGTCAAAACAGTCTTCAAAGAGCTATGCTAAAACTAGCAAACATTTAAACATTTCTAGACTCAGCACTATAGTTATTTCAATATTGCCGCCAACACTTGTTGAAAGACAAAAAAATCAGTTGTTCGTAAACAATGTTATCTGTCTCTTTCCAAGTCCATAAAAGTATTTTAAAAGATGTATTTGCTTCAATGTATGTATCTAAAAGGAAATAGTACCTTTAATGTTCTAGTTGGAGCCCAGCCAGTGCCATCAATTGAATGTTCTCTCAATAAACTGGAAAAGAGACACACATATTACACAGTGCAACTTCTAGTTAAACAAACTTTGTCAGAAGTCTTCTCAGAAAACATTAAGGACTTAAGTAATTGCAACACAAGAATTACCTCTTGCAGTCTATCTAGGTACTTGGATTTTAAAGCACAAAAATCCATATGTCTTCCTAGAATTACATTCTACATAGTGTCATTACAGATCACCCAACCTCAGCACAACCTTTTTCAAAAAATCTGAACTATTTTCATCAAGCAAAATAAGTGTGACAGAAATCCTTGTGAGACAGTCTCACCGTTGAACCTCTGTTTTCCTCTGAGCTCACAGGCACATGCGCTCCAGTTAAGAACATGTTCATCTTTGATGAAGAGACAGGCTTGCAGAAAGACCTCTCTCTCACCAAATCAGCACAATTCAGTCCAAAAAAGGGGTATTTTTGGTGGGATTAACAAGAAAGAGGATTAACACCCTCTCTTCAGTGAAAGCACTTCAGCTTCTCAGAGGCAGGGATAGGAAAGTAAAATAGTTTGGGTCTGTCTGCTCAGGAACTTTCTACAACAGCTGTAACATGAGCAGATGCATCTTAAGGATCTGGGGGACACTGCAGGAAAGCCTAGTGGCAGACTCTTACGCTACATGAGCTATATTGCACACAGAATATTTTAAGGCTTCACAAATTCAACACCGTACAAACCCAACTGGAAATTACTATGAAGACTACTCCAGGGAAGAGAGCTTGCTTACAGGAAGGAAGTATTCCTTACAAGCTATAATACAAGCTCCCAAATTTAAATACAAATATTTATATGAATATTAAGATAAAGAAGATACAGACTTTCCTATACACATACTGTATCGGAATTTTATGTGACCTGCATATTATGCTACATATTAAGTCCAGTGAAACTGCCAATATATTAACAAGTTGAAAATATTAAGGTGTATTCAGTTGGTTAGACATTCCTTGACCTTTCAAGTCAAACCATCAGCTGTTCTGAGAAGTAAAAATTTGTAAAAGCAAAAGTACTAATCTGAATGGGAAAGATAAGAGTCTGGAAAACTCCTTGAAACACCATTTCACAATCATGCACCTTCCTCTGTTAAGAAGCAATCTAAAATGGGTAATTCATACAGCAAAGTATAAAAATTCATCACTGACAGCAGCTTCTACTACTGAAATGAAAGGGTTAAAGTGACAAGTCTTAAGATACTAGGTTTTACCAACCTTCAGGATAACGTGCATTAAGATATTTTTAAATTACAGTAGATGACTGGAACATATAGCTTATTAAATATGCCAAGATTTTAGTCTAAGGAAATACAGTATGACTAACATTACTCCTATTTCAACACAGAGAAGCTAGGAACAGCATGATCATACTGGACAAGACTATTCCATCTTGACCGTGTTGCTAATCTCATTTCTGTGCCTTAAAAAGGTTAAATACGACATTACCACTAATCCAGCTCAAAACTAATTTAAAGAACATTAAAAGTAGCATCTTGTGGCTGTCATTTTTGTTCATATTACAAAAGCAAAAGCAAAAATGCTGTTGAACAGGTAAGAGCCATGCTTTTCAGGTTCTGAGCAAATAAAGGACTTTTTAACCTGCTTTTAGCCTGTTCCTCATAAAACGCTACAGTACTCCCCTCCTCATATACCTCACTGTGAATGTAAGAGCGAGGAATAAGTTAACACATACAAAAATGCTGAAAGATATCAACTGACAGAGCTCAGAATTCCTGACCATATCAATTGAGCCTCACCACTCTTCCAGCTTCCCAAAGCCTCAGAGCTGTCTTAGCACAACCCCAGCTGAGGAAATCACCAGCCAAGACTTCAGAGGAGACACTCATACCTCTCATATAACTCTGACAGAAAAACAATGAAGACAGACAAGTGTGTCTTTGCCTAATATTTCTCCTTTGCTGACATAACTCAGTTTTAGAGTGGTATCCCTCTTTCTTCCTAAAGATTTGGAAAGATCATTAGGCCCCTAATCAAAATTTTTCACTGGACAGAATGTCTCGTGCTCTCCACAGGGATGACCTAGATATAACTGCCAGCTGTTCTGTAGGTCTACGTGGTTGAACATTCTAAATGAACATCTAGAAATGCACAAAACACACCAGGAAACAGTTTAGTAGATGAACAAGCATCTGCATGTAGCTTCTGTTCAAAGATCTCTCATCAATGGGTCCTGCTGCCATAGAGGAACTGGGCTATTAAGAAGTTCTCAAATGGCACAACCAACAAAATTATTCTTGACCATTTCATGCTTCAAGAGGCTGCCTTTGATGAACTGCCAGATATACCACAGAAGCCACCTGTTCTACTAGGGTTTCAGGATACCTGATGGGCAGGAAAACTTGTTTACTTGAAGTGACTATTCTACAATTTTCAGCAGTGCCTGAAAGCTCATCTAGTATTTATTATTTTGATTGAACAAACATTCAGAAGCTTCTTTTGTGATGCTTGAGAATGGATTTGCAAAAGAGAGGGGTAAACCAAGTACCATTCCTGCAGCATTTCATATTATTAAAGCCAGTGAGTGCATGCCTTGGGGAAGAGGCAGTAGGGCTGACTGGATGGGGAATGCTGGAGCACAAGCAGGGGTATGTTAAGCGAGGAACTTTACTAGGAATGGGGAAGGACAGTAAAACACCATTTCCCTTTGCTTTCTCTTCAGTTGTAGAGGATCTAAGAAAAGCCAAGCGGGTCCCCAACCATGCCTTAATATCTGGTGCTTGTATCTAGGGAGACCTTCCAAAACATGATTTCAAATCCTTAAATCTGAGTTCCCATGGGAAGACCGCAAAAATCACTATTTTTGAAGATATAGTAACCACAACAGCCACTGATGTGACCAGCCAGCTGCTCAGCTTTCATTTCCACAAATATCTTCTCATTCTGTGAGTAGTCCTTGCATGGAGAAAAGCTTTAAGGATTTTTTTCTTTTAAGTACACAGCATCCTAAAGAGACTTTGCAAAACCATCTACTGAACTGGGAATTACAAGGCTTAAAATGTTCTGAATGTCTAGCTGACACAATTTACAGCTGAAGTGACTAAGAATTAGTGTAATGGGGAGATCAGACAAGGAGAAAAGTCTACTTTATGTAAAGATTTCAGATGAACACATTTATTAACATAAAACATCAGGTTCCAACAAAACTTCTGCCTTCCTTTTAGCAACAGAGAATATCATTCAAGGTAAGTTTGAATTGAAAATCCCCTTCAGACACCCTCTGCTAGCAGGGACACATTACAGGGGTTATTCTCTTGCTTGCCTCCCACTGCCCACCTCCTTGCTCAACTGAGCTCTGCTGGTCCAGCCATTCTGGAGGCCATGCTATAGACTGGATGGGCAAAGCAACTGGTGTAGATAGTCTTTCTAAAGTGCTTTTTGTTTCCACATTGCCACAGCTGAGAAGACTGGGAACATAACTGGGAAACAGAAACAAGTAATCAAATCGTTTTTTCTAACTGGCAAAATTGCAACACTGAGACACTGAGCTATACTAGGTAATACAATTAATCAGTCTCCAAACACTTCTCCATTCAGCAGCCTTTATTATTGCATCATGAAGTGACCAAAACTTAACTATCAACACCTACTGATGAATGACACATCCAACAAGACTGACCACCTCACCATGGAGCAGAAAAGCAGTGAAACTGCTGAGTGATTAAACTGTTCTAAAAGCTTGTGTGGTCAAAGAGGAAAAAAACAACAGCTCAGAGATCACATCAATGCAGAGGCAGGGGGAGAAGCAGTCTGTGACATGCATTTGACATTGTCAAGAATGTAGTCAAGTGCTATATGTAGTAAGCAAGCATATCCTTTCTAGGTATCATGATGTTTTCTATCCACATGTGCAGTGCAGAAAATATCCACAAGTATAGTCCAGACCTAACTAATATGGTCCATTATTATCATAGTTAGGGTAACTGCAAACCATAAAGGACAGAAAATAACACTTTTCCTGCCCAAAACTATATTTGACCCCAAGTTAAATCATTTGCTCTGTTTTAATTCAGAGATGATTATCAAACCAACACATACCATAGCATGAGGTATGTTTAGTAAAAGACAGTTGGAAAAAATACCAGGTAAGGAATTCTTTTCTACTTTTAAAAATAACTAAAGCTATTTTAATGTAAAGACTCTTGTATAAGTTGATTGCAGATACTGCATATAGAGTGTGTTCTCCATTATAATAGGCATAAAGCAGTTTCAGTTATTTTAGTTTTTCCATCTAAGTGGTAAGATGTTTCAAAGGCTTGATATGTTAAAGTTTCTGACAATCAAACAAAGCTGGTGGTTTTGCATTATTTCACCAAAATAACATCATTAAGTAGAATTATGATGCTTCAACACTCTGTTCATCTTTCACAATTAACACCATTTAAAGACAAGAACCAGTGAAATATGCTCAAGAATGTGATGAGCCTCTAACTTCAGAAGATGTAGTACTGCAGTCAGAGCTTAAACTTTTGGCTATCATTTCATGTCTAGCATTTCTTGTTCCCTAGTTCTTGACAGCTCACTTATTCATTTCTTTACTTACACTGACAAAAAGCATCAAAGCTTTTTCTACTGACTAAACTGCAAGGACTTCGGTTGAATTTAAACTGTTAAAACACAATCCGTAAATCAGTCTCCCTCCTGTCAAGTGACAAGTTCAACTGTACTAGGATGCTCTGAGAAACACTACAGGGCTGCCAAATTCACTCAGAGTAGCAATATGCATTTCCTAAAAAAAGTCTTTTAAGTCCTCCAGTCCTAAAGTGAGGTAAAAACTAAGGACCATTGCTGCAGTAGTCTGGCACTAGTGAGTACAAGGAACATGCTGCAGCCCCTCCAGGCTGGTTTCTACCACCCTGTTATGCAACCAGATTCTCACAAGCATGAAGCAGACCACTGTGGCTAACAGCACAGAGGTTGGCTCTTCAGCTGGTACCAGCTGAGGAACCTGACCTGCCTATGAAGTGTGACAGATTACTCTGTGAAACTTCTTTTTCACCAGGACCTTGAACACAACATTAAAATAATTTTTAAATCTAGAGGAAAAAAAATGTTTATTTTCTAAGCACTAATACGCTACACATGGTGGCAACTGTTTCTGGATTTCAGAACAGCTTTCGATCTCATTTTCATTTCTTCTGCTTCATCTAGTTTTTTATTTTATGTCCCATTAACTTGAAAAATTACAGTCATGCTTCTCATTTCTGTTTATATTTGGTTTCTGGCCAATTTCCCCATCAAGTACTCATGATAAAACACTAAAATTACAAAATTTCAGAAACTGATTTTGAAAAGGAAATGTTTACTATCAAGCAAAACCATCTAGCAACATCAAGCCTCTCACTTTGATAAAGTTTTTGGGTTTCATGTTTTGACTTAAGACTCCCGTAACTCTGTTCTGTTGTAGCTGGCACATGTGTCTTACAGCAGATATCAAATGTTAAAATAAACAATTGGCAAATATACAAGAGTTACCGTCAAAGTTTAAGGAACACTTTTTCCTTCCTTTTAGAAATATAAATAGTTTCAAGTGTCCTTTAGCACATTCAGGCATGAGTAGGCACAAGCAAAGCCTTAAGCCCTCTCAGTGCCTGAAGGACTATTAATTTATGGAGGGAGGGGGGGGAAAAAATACACCACCAAACCATAAGTTTTGTTTAGGTTGGAGTTTACATTTTACCCTAAGTAGAACAAAATGATAAGTCTTAACCTGAAGCGTTAAGACTCTTAGAGAGAGCTCTACATGGCCTCTAACACATGGCAAGAACAGTACTTTCTGTAGTTCTAAGGGTCATGCACCATTGATTTGCAGAATCTGCTGAAAGAGATACTAACATGAAAATTATATATAATGTTTTATTGACACAGAAAAACCTCCAAGGTTAAAAAAACAGAAAGCTGTTTCTACCTGAGGCAGATTTCTCCCGTCTCTGTAATGTTCGGATGCCAGATTCTTGTCAAGCATTTTACCTTTGGAGGCTGCCAGGAAGGAAAACAAATTATATTGTTATCCTTTAAAATAAAACAATATCACTGTTACAAGTCACAGCAAAAGCAAATGTATTTGTTATTCACAGCCTATGTTTGTATGTTACCAATAATAAAACCTACAGCAGCTACATCAGCTTTCTCTGCTCTTCTAGATTCTCTCAACTCCTTACAAAAGCTGAGCTGGTATTAGACTTTTTCTTAGAAAAATATAACTTTAAAGAAAGTAAAAATAATTTCTCCTTTTATCCTGTTTACTTCAGAGAAAATAAAAAATTCTATGTTATTCCACTTCTTAACACTTAACCAGTAAAATGACAATTTAAACCAGTAAGATACTACTAAGCGTTTTCCTTCAAGGCTTATCCAAGCCAGTGGTTTGTTAAAAACCAGCAGAGGCTACAATGATAACAACTACATCAAAAGAACAGCTTCTTTTAAACACAGACCTTCCTGTTCGCAACTGAATAGGAAGTATCACAAGAAGCATCAAAAGGGCATGTCACACCCAAACTTAAGACACTAACGTAAAAAAATACCAAACTTATTTTCAGGCAAATCACCAGATCTCTGAATTCTGTAGTGGGTTTTAAAATACAGATTCTTAAAATACAGTCTCATTTTCTCTAGTTTTGTGAAGTAAATAAAGAGCATGTCATAAAAATTCCAGTAGCTTAGCAACAGCATGTCGTTCTATCCATGCTCTCCAAATTACAACTTGTAGCTTTCAATCAAGCAGATGATTTCTTATAGTGAGTGTACTAGAATACATCAGCATAGACCAGTACCTTTCATAACTTCAATTAAATCATGTACTATAGATGTGAAGCTATTTTTCTCCACTGCTTCCCATGAAGTCTTCAGTCAAGAGACTCAATAGCTCAAACAGCTATTTGCATAGCAGCATTATGTGTTTTGACTCATTGGTTTGTTCTTAACTTCCCAATTATCTTTTAAGTAAAATATTTTTTTTAACTAAGATTCCTCAGAGAAGAGAGAAAAAACTATACATGGTACTGAACTACCAGTAGTATACCTTTCCAGCACTAAAAGAAGAAACACCTATCATATACCATAACACATCTGCATTTATAATACAGACATTGGCTTTTCTCTAATCTCATTTCATGTTTGCCCAGTAACTCAAGGAACACTGACTGCCCCAGTGCTGAATAACAGCATTACTGGAAACGAAGTGGCATGCAGAAAAGAGTCTTAAACCTTTTACCTTCAAAACAAATGTTCTTCTAAGAAGGTTTTAATACCACAGCTTGTCATTAGCTACACTTTGACATTGTTTTGAAATATTATGTCTAGTTCTTAAGAAAGGGAAAGCAGCAGTATTTATTCCATGTCAGTAGATCAAGATAAAAGAGTAAATTTCTACTATATGGACCTTCAAACAGGGATTATATTGATGAGGGGAAAGAAGTAAGCTTTATACTAACTAAATCTTTAAAAAGAAAAAAAATCTCTAAATCCTCAGAGGGAAATAACTGGTGTTTCATTTTTTGTACTTTGGAAACAGAAGAATTCCTTTCACTTTTCATCAAAGTATTTTCCATTGCTAAAAATTAGAAAAATCCTTTCCTGACAAGTTTTCTCTTTCTCTTCTTTTGTTGTTAGATAGACATGATAGCACTATCATAAAATTTCTCCTTCAAGCTTATTCCAAGTCACCTTTGAGTCTTCCTTTGACCAACAAATCCACACAAGATTTCTTCAAGATGATGTTTCACTTGAATACATCCAAGCATACAGATGGTACAACAAAGTGTTCCAAGCATTTGAGAACTACTCACATACCAACTTCAAGTTTGGTAGAAGTTCTGCAGAACAAGCCTCAGTTGAAATTTGTCTCATTACTAGCTATCTCTCCCCTCCATTATTCTCATCAAATGAGAGATTGAATATAAAGTGCTAATCAATAAATGAACTTAATTAAAAATTTCAGATCTTGATCAATTTGGCATTGCAATATGGTATGTGTACTAATACAGATATGTTTTATCTGTCCTGTAACTGCAGTTTGCTTCACAGCCTTTTTCCTAGAGAAGGAAAGAGGCTCCTTGCAAAAATGTTATTTGCAATATTTTCACTAGATGCTATAGTCCCAAAGCATTCTTGTAAACTGCCCTGCAACTATAACTCCAGCATTTTTCTTTATAGTTTCCCCAAAAGAGGCATTAACAGGGATACCGATTCCAGAGACCAAGCTACCAGGTAGCCTTAAGATACTTCTTGTCACTCTCCCCTATGAGTTCCTGAAGAACTTCTTGAGATTAGCCAAAACCAAACACCAAAGACAGCAAAGCATATAGTACAGAGAAACAAGACATAGAAAACAAAGCCACACTCTTTTCAACGGAATGGATTATCCAGCTTGACAACTGGAAGAAGAGTAAGAGTGGGCCTTAACACAAGAACTGCCCAAGCAGTGCACTTCAGGTCCCTGAGCTTCCTTGCACCACCTCAAAATTTCCATATAGAGGCATGATGGAGTATAAGCCCAATTCCTATTTCATTGATTCCTATCCAAGGCCTGTATAAAGCAGGATCACAGAATCATAGAATTGTCTAAGTTGGAAAGGACCTTTCATATCATCTAGTCCAACTATCAACCTAACCCTGATTAAAAAAAAAAACACATCACTAAACCATGTCAACCCATCTTTTAAATACCTCCAAGGATAGTGCCTCAACCATATCCCTGGGTAGCCCATTCCAATGCTTAATAACCCTTTCAGTGTAAAAGTTTTTTCCTAATATCCAATCTGAACCTTCCCTGGTTCAACTTGAGGTCATTTCCTCTTCTCCTATTGCCTGTGACTAGGCAGACCAACACCTGCTTCTCCACAATGTCCTTTCAGGGAGTTAGAGAGACCAATAAGGTCTCTCCTCAGCATCCTCTTCTCTAGGCTGAACAACCCTGCAGCCTCAGCTCCCTCTAAGCTCCCTCAGCCTCTTCTCACAAGACCTATTCTCCAGACCCCTCAACAGCTTCGCTGCACTTCTCTGGACCGGTTCCAGCACCTCAATGACATTTTTGTAGCAAGGGGCCCAAAACTGTACACAGAACTCAAGGTGGGGCCTCACCAGTGCTGAGTACAGGGGTACAATCACCTTCTGAGTCCTACTCACCACACCGTTCAGATGGAAGCCTCTTAATTGTGACATTTAATCCTTCGGAAATGAAAACTCATTCAATTGCTTGCTGCTTCCAAAACTATATTGGCCAGAAAAAGGACTTAGATTAACAGCTCAGCTCTTAAATTCCTGGCTTTTGACCACTGCCTAAGGCACCTCATGTCACAAAAAACTTGTTAATCTGGAGTCTCTAAGGCTGTCTGCTCTGATAACATGATAGATCAGAATCAAAGGAGCTGCAGACAAGGCCCAGTCTGTGGTGACAGACAGTTTAGATTTACATGAGTGTTGAACCAGGTCTGTACCATTAATCAGGGTCAATTCTCTAAAGTTCCAAGTCCCTAGTCTTCTAGCACCCATTATTGCATCAGCTGCACCTCAAGGCAGAAAAGGAAAATGTTTGCTTGATTTTTAAGTCAATTGCCCCCGAGCATTAGATTAATTTTTTATCGTTATGATTATTTTTTTTTTCATAACATTTGTTTCCATCTCCCACTGACCTCTATTTCTGGGCAGCTGGTCAACCAAAGAAACAGTGCTTGGGGAAAAGATGCTACAGAGACAGGTCAGGCAGCAGCACTTGGCACAAAATGCATTTGCTGTGTACACCATTAAATGTTTTCCTTGTTGCTTCCTGGCTTCTGCTGATGTCTGTATGGACAACAATATTCTGGGCAGGTTTTGTAAGCACAAACATTAACAAACTTCTGTTTGCTTTACACAAAACCTCATGAACGTGCAGCCTGTTTCCGATCAAGAATAATATTTTAAAGTGCCAAGTGACAGGCCTACAAACAGACTTTAATATTTGTAGTAGCGCAGCAGTTTGAGAAGATGTTACAAAATTAACTAATCCCGCTCCAGTTTTCTTCCAGTGATCCATCTGCAACATCTGTATTGGTACCAATTGCCTTCTGTCACGACACAATATCCCATCACTATCAAAGAGAACAGCCCACCAGGCTATCTGGTAAGCAATATATTCCACTGTTAAGTAAGTCTATCCTTGCTACAGACACAAAGAACTGTACATTTGTAAAGCACACAACATATTAAAGGCATTTTCATGCACGTATGGTTATACAAGCAGGAGTCAGCCATTTTTCTTCCCAAATATCATGCAATATGAAGTGTTTTGAACTGCAGAGCAGGCAGGACCCACACTCCCTGCTTGGAAGAGGAAGAAGTCGTCATATACTAGTGGAGACTGACATGTCTTTTAGCACTTGAGCAGTTATCTTTACAGAAGAATTGAGGGGAAAAATATTTGAAACTTTTAAAAACAATTCAGAACAAATAAAATTTAGTATTGACCTTCTGAAGGCTTTTAATTATATAAAAAAAAAGTTAAATATCACTACCCTTACTTTTGTCACCATAGTATCTATCCACATAGATTAGCTCCAACTCTAGAGGAAAAGAGGACTCTCTGAATTCCTTTTTTTATTTATTTTTGTACTCAGGTGAACAGTATTTATGGGAAGAACTACATTCAGTTCAGAAAACACCAAAAGCTCAAGCCTACTGGTTCCATTTATGGTGTGCCCCTAAAACAGTGCTATAAAAAACAGTCATCAAGAGTATCTTGGCTATGAAAAAGTTTGGATACAAGAAGAGGATTCTGCAGATGTAATGTCAGGTTTTCCCAAGGCTCCAAAAAGTAGCAAGCCTGAATCAGATGCTTTCCAAAAGGAGAAGAGCTGAGATGGACAAATTACTTTTGAAATACACTTCTGGGGCATGTGTGAAATTAAGTCCTCCTTTCACAGTGTCTTTTACTCTGACTGTCCATGGAAAGCAGAGGCCTTTCCATTCAACACCATATTTCTATGCTTGTGTCCTTGGGAGTATGACTTTTTCCACTTCCTTCACTAGGGCTGCAGCAAGTGTCAACTGGACTGTTTGCTCAAAGGCAACAGAAAAAGGATTAACAGAATTCTCCCTTCTGGCCCCATTTGCAACATGGAGTTTAAAGAGTAAGCAACAACTTTTAACGTTAGAGTTCTTTGTAGGAGTTTAACACTAACAATGAAAAATAAAGAAGATGAAGATTCCAGATCTGCCTTTATCAGGTACAAGTTTAACTGAGAACACACAAGAGAGATTAAATATTAAAACATAAAGATGACAGCAGTCAAGTCCTCATTGAACCTCAACTGAGACAACTCAAAAAGACTACTGAAGCATGCGACTTCTTGGGTGTTGCCTTCGCAGAGGAGCAGTTTTGGTAGAAATATTGCTTACATGTCACAGGTACCATCAGGTCTATTTCATTCAATTATTGCTTAGTTCAGCACCAAGCAACACTAATACTTGCTCAATTAGTCTTAAATCAGCAACAATGAAAGCGTAATCATTGGGACTAGCAAGCATGACAAAGCACAACTGTAGTACTTGGAAGAGTTCCCAACTTCAGGAAACACTGCTTTAGGAAAAGCCCACAGTGAGCTTTCTTGCCTCTCTGCAACTTTTCTGTAAAGCTGAGTGAAATGCAGCCCATCAGCCTGCAGGAGTGGGGTGATGTAAATTACTACTAGCACTGTAGCAAAGCAAACAAAAAAATCCTTGTGCCTCCACTAACCAATTAAAAATAGGAAACCTTTCAATTATTAAGCTCAGATGCTTCTAAAATTATTCACATGCCAACAGCTTAAATAGGTTCAGTTAATTATGGATAGAGTGGAAGAATCCTTACAATGTTTTATTGTTTCACAGATGATCATAACAAACACTTCCAATACTCAGAACTTCAACTCAATGGTTGAGATCTGATTAAGGCCTAACCAGCTGGGTCACAAGCAGGAAGCAGCACTTCACAGTAGAGCTTGCTCCAAAGCATCCATGCTGCAAAGCATCCCTTCTATATTTTTCAGGCTCTTGAATCTTTTGCACTAAGGAAATTTACAGCTAAGGTACCGAAGGTCGGTGTACATCCTAGGCCGTCACACCTAAAGCACAAGGATACATTACTTCTCTGTATTCACAGACCCACTACTTTCCAAATCAGCTTCCAGTGCTTCTACTGCCCAGGCACAGTAATATGCCATGGCTGCAGCCCACAACACAAAACTTGCCAGGGTTTTCCTCTTTGATTATATATTCTAACGCTTCCACTATGTCACCAGTATACACACTGCTTCTCTTCCCAGTCTAGAAGCTGAATGCTTGTTTATAAGGAACGAAGGGCAAAAAAAGAATAATTCCCCAAAGGAGCAGCAAACACGCAAAGTTTTGGGAAGAGCATGCTACAGAAAGTAAAGGATGTTGTTACAGAAACAATACTATAAATTATGCATTTCGTGGCTTTAAAAAACATCTGGTTTTAGCCTTTCTGCAAGCTAAAAAGATTAGGTAAAAAAAATGGATGTGTGCTCTGAAGCAGGGCCACAATCACTTGCCAGTCTCATTCGGTATTTTTACTTCCAACACTAATAAGTTCAGCACTACTACAATGAGTCTGATGCAGATGTGCAATATCTCAACCCTGCTCATGGGCTGAAAGAACACTGGCAGGGCTGAAAAGCTCTGTTAAAAATGCTGCCAACACTTGTTTCAGTCTTACCTCTGCCACCCAGAAAACAATCCATGGCCTTAGCATAATTATCACAATATTTGTGAATATACATATTTTCATTAATAACCTGACCATAATCCAACGTTTAACCTATTGCATTTTTTTTTTCTAAATTGCACAAAGGTAAACTTTACTTCTGTACTGAGAGGTGCTCAGAATTTAAAAATCTCTAATTAACATTTGCTGTAGATTCTGTCAGTGCTGAGTACGGAATCATAACAAATCAGAAGCTATTTTAATTATAGCAATTGAGAATCAAAAAACCACAGATCAAAATGAACATTCAGCTGTTAACAGATTGCAAATACTTTTCTGCAGCAGTGTTGTTTAGGTGAACACTTTAAACACAAAAACTTAAAAAATTTAAATGATTATATATTTTGTATGTTCCTTTGTGCCCAGGGTTCCCACAGTTGTTAAACTGCTGTTAGTGAAGATGACTAAAAAAAAAATAAAAAAAATCAGACAGTACAGAACATGACAGGGTTTCCCACCTTTATACTGAAGGCCATGTTTCTCAGGCATGCAACAACACAATTTATTCAAGTTAGAAAAAGGATGTAGTCAACCTTAAATGAACACCTTTGTTTTTGTAGTGTGTACTTAACTACACACAGGATAGTAAGTGTGCCCTGTATTACAGTATGAAATTATTTAGTGAGGTTAAGGAGAAAAAAAAAGCCTCAACCAAAACCATACAACTCCAAGCACTATTTAAAACACACGTACTAAGAGAAGTATGAAGACAGACAGAATTCTAACCACTTAAAAAAAAACCCTACCAACCAACATCTTGAGCAGATAATCCTTTACCAATATTAAGAAAGGAGAGCATGATTCTTAAAAAAAAAANNNAAAAAGGAAGCATGATTTTTAAAAAAAAAAAAAAAAAAAAAGGAGGGGGAAAATTTAAAGCTGTTTCAGAAATGCTAGCTACAGTCCTACACAAGCATGAACTTTTTATAAGAGAATGGTGTGTGTCCTAGTAGACTATAAAGGAGTACTAGGAAATTTGTGAAGACACCTTCTGAAATGCAGACCCGACTCCTCCAATCACAGAAACATAACCTTTCTACTCTACTAGCAGGGTTAGTGCACTGTTCTCCAAGCTCAGACTGGAAATTCAAGCTACTACATTCCAAGACCATGGCACCTCCTTGATATTTGCATATAAGCAATGCCGTGACTGCAACTACAACATATGTAACGATGAATTTATGCTTTGTAAACCTGAACATGAGCCAAAGGTCTTCCTGGAAACATTTATCCAGTGTTCTTCAGCCTCTCTGAAAGAAGGGTTCTGAACTACCAGCACCAAAAGTAAGAAAACAGCAGAAGGCGCACAAAAGTTACAAAAGCAAACAAAATTATCAAAGCCAATCAAACTAAAAGAAAATCAAAGTTCGTTCTTCCTGCAATTCATATACCTAAATGCAAATATTGCAAGTGAATTGCTCAAAAGAGTCTAGTTTCCTTATGTATAAAACTACTGGAACACAGAATGGCAGGCATAATTCCTGAGAACCAGATAAGTTTTCCATTTTTGGAATCACAGAATCACCTAGGTTGGAAGGGACCTTTTAAGATCATCTAGTCCAACCAACTGGATAAAAAAAACAAACAAACCAAACAAAAACAAACAAAAATTACCCCAACCCCAAACAACAAACCACACAACACCACAAATAACAACATACCCCAAAACACCACACCCCACACCACCCAACACTAATCCATATCCTTGAGCACCAAGTCAACTTCTCTCTTGAATACCTCTAGGGATGGTGCCTCAACCACCTCCCTGGGCATCCCATTCCAATACCTCATAACCCTTTCAGTAAAGAAATATTTCCTAATATCTAACCTAAACTTCCCTTGGCACAACTTGAAGCCATTACCCCTTGTCCTATCATCTGTAACTTGAAAGAAGAGACCAACCCCCGCCTCTCTACAGCCTCCTTTCAGGTAGTTGTAGAGAGCAATAAGGTCTCCACTCAGTCTCCTCTTCCTCGGGCTGAATAGCCCCAGCTCCCTCAGCCTCTCCTCATAAGACTTGCACTCTAGACCCCTCACCAGTTTCGTTGCCCTTCTCTGGGCCGACTCTAGCACTTCAATGTCTTTCTTGTGGTATGGGGCCAAAACAGGACACATCATGTTCTTTTGGCAGCTAAACTCTGCAAACAATGTCTGAAGTTATTTTTATTGTAATTGCATCTCCACTCTTGCAAGGTTCTGCAATTTTGGAGAAATACAATAATGAAATATCAACATTTCTCATGCTTATAAAGGACAAGTCATATGGAGCTTTATATTTCTCTGCAATAAGACTTGTAGGTTCTCTGGAAAGCTGTTTACTTAATAACCATCAAAATTGTTATTTTTTAAAGATACTTAACGAAACAGGCTGGGAGACAACCAGTAGAACTGTCAGTAGTGCACTAAAGAAGGCTGTCACTTATCTGTGCCTTCTACGTTCTCCACTGCACGCTCTCAAAAGGGATAAGCATGTAAGTCCAATATCAGGCCTATAAGCACCAATGTGAAAGCCCAAGAGAAACAACAACACAAAAAAAACCAACAAAACAAACAAAAAATAAAAACAAAACAAAACCAAAGCAAAACAAACAAACAAAAAAACCAAAAACCAAAACACTTTCCCTTTCTGTTTACCTAATTTACTCTTTATCTTATAGATATACAATTTTTTGGTGAGAATAACCATTAAGTGCAGGTCTCAAGAATAATTAACAGAAGAGAACAAACAAACATGGAACCTCAGCCAGAAGGAAGACTCTCAGGTCTGATTTATCTGTGCTTCTGAGTTACTTCAGCCAGAGAGTTCATAGAATGGCTTGAGTTGGAAGGAACTTTAAAGATCATCTGATTCCAACCTCCCTGCCATGGGCAGGGACACCTCCCACCAGAACAGGTTGCTCAAAGCCCCATCCAGCCTGGCCTTGAACACTTACTGAGATAGGGCACCCACAACTTCTCTGGGCAACCTGTTCCAAAGTCTCACCACCCTCACAGTAAATATTTTTTCCTAATATCTAATCTAAATCTCCCCTCTTTGAATTTAAAACCATTACCTCTCGTCCTATCACTACATTCCCTGACAAAGAGTCCCACCCCATCTCTCCTGTAGGCCCCCTTCAGGCACTGGAAGGCTACTACAAGGTCTCCCCAGAGTCTTCTTCAGGCTGAACAAATCCCAATTCTCTTAGCCTGTCTTCATAGCAGAGGTGCTCCAGCCCTCTCACCATCTTTCTGGCCATCCACTGGACCCATTCCAACAGATCCATGTCCTTCCTGTGTTGAGGACTCCAAAGCTGGATGCAATACTCTGGGTGGGGTCTCACCAGAGCAGAGCAGAAGGGTAGAATCACCTTCCTCAACCTGCTGGCCACGTTTCTTTTGATGCGGCCCAGGAAGCAGTCGGCCTTCTGGGCTGCCAGTGCACACTGGTGGCTCATGTTGAGCTTCATCCACCAGCACTCCCAAATCCTTGTCCTCAGGGCTGCTCTCCAGCCATTTGCTGTATTCGTGCCTGGGATTGCCATGTCCTAGGGTGCTTGCCTTGTTGAACTTCATGAAGTTTGCACAACTCCACCTCTCAAGCCTGTCCAGAACCTTCTGTATGGCATCCCTTCCCTCCAGCATGTCAACAGCACCACACAGTTTTGTGTCATTGGCTACCCTGCTTAGAGTGCACTCAATCTCACTGTCCATGTCTCCAACAAATATGTCAAACAGCGCTGCACACACTTTTTTTTTTCAGAAATAATATCATCAAGGCAACAAAGCCTCAAAGGTGTTTGGTTACAAACACTAGACTGGATAAAAGTAGCCAGAGAAATTACTATTCCCACTCCCTGGAACTTGTGACACTTCATCAGAATTATTGTGTCCCATTTTGAACTACCCGGCATCAAATACACTGACAAATGGGAGTAAGCCCAGCAGACAGCCACCAAGGTGATAAGACCAGAGCACATGCAGTACAAGGAGAGTTGAGGGATCTGGATTTGTTCAGCCTAGAGAAGGCTGAAAAGTAGGGACATTTCTGTTTTCTACTACTACCACCTAATCGGAGGGTATAAAGGAGATGGAGTCAAGCTCTGCTTAAAGGTGCACAGTAATACTGCAAAAGCCAAGAGACAAGCTGCAAAAAAGGAAATCCTGACCTGACAGACGAAAAAAATTCACAATAAAAGGTAGTTAAATATTGGAACCAAGGACCAAAGAGGTAGCAGAATCTTCATCCTAAGAGATTTCAAAATGCCAACTGTATCAGGCCTCATGCACCCATATCTAACTTTCAATATTATCCCAACTTTGAGCAGGAGTTCAGATGACCTCCAAAAATACCAGGAAACCAAGATTTTTTTTCTACAAACCAATGATATTTTCATAATAGAGAGAAGCTCCTTTCTTAGTTTCAATGCCAAATTCCTTCTGAATTTTTACTACCTAGAAAGGAAATCTAAAATTACAACTGTTAGATGAATGACAAATACTCACCACCATATTGTAGGCGTCAGGAACTTCAATTTCAAACTGAAACTTTCCACCTTGGTAATAGCCCTCATCTAGCAAAAAAACCCAAACAATAAAAATAATTAAATAAGATAAAATAACAGATCCCATATAATACAAAATATCTGTCCTTACAATAATTAAAATAAAGGCACAGGGTTATCATCAAGTACTTAACCTAGTTACACCATAACACTAGCTGAGTCCTGGTCCAATGACAGTGTGAACATAGTATCTTCACTTACTCCCAAAACCTTTACAGCAGGAGTCAATTTAAGTCAGAAAAGTCAACATTCCCAGAGCAACCCTGGAAAAATCACCTTCCCGATCACACTACAAGGCAATACCAAGCTAGAGTAACCTTTGATTGAAATTCTCATGTCTGTATAAACAAAATTCTGCCATACAGCAGGTATATGGCATGTGGAACCACAACTCCGACCCTTGAAATGAGCTGGCTACATACTTCACTTGCTAATTCGTGCTACAGAATTTAGTGTATCTTCCTAGACCTGTGCTAGCAATCACATATCATGAGTAATATGAATAATGGTGTGCAAAAGCATGCTTCAGAATGTACTACAATAAAAGAGCAAGCTAGTTCTTTTATTAGTTTTTATTGTAATTATCTTAGGTTGATATATCAGGAAAATCTGCCTGCCTCTGTCACCCTCAGATTCAGCACTGAATGATTAAAACAGCTAAATCTTAAAACATGAATCTGAAAATACCTGATTGAATTTAACCAGGCATAATATGACAATAGTCAGCCTGCAAATGTTGAGATGGCTGTCCTTGGCAGCTCAAAGGCTTGCAAGTGACCTGAAATGTGTCTGGTTGGCATTGCCATTATTCAGCTTTTTCATTAAGAAAGGGAAACAGACAGGTACCCACCCACACTGGGGGTTCAGAAGTCCTGAAGAATGCTCAGGCTCAAACTACCTTGAGCACTCCAGGTCTCTGGATCACATGGCACAGCCACGATAAAGGCTCGATGGTCAGGAAGGTTCGTCACCACTGTATGATGGTATTTTTTGATACTATTTTTAAAACCACCATTGCAAAGCAAAGTCCTGGGAAGCAATTCATAGTTTGCAGAAAGGTTTAAAGCATTTTTCTTATTACGAAGCTTTTTCCATAATGCAAAAAGTTCTAGCTTCTCTACCATATGTCATCAAAATTCTCTTTCAAGATGGTGTCTTCTGAACCTGCTGCCTTCCCAGGCACTACACAGATCCAGCATGACCTTTCATTTTCTTGTATCAGCCAATGCACCACATCCACTTGCTCAGGTTTACTCCATGCTACAATCTCTCACAGAGGTTTCCACACTGTAATTGCTACAATCACAAGACAGCAGAAGATCCTACCCTCTTCTTTGCAATCTCTTATCAGCTGACGTGCTGAAAAGGAGAGGGCATCACTCTGTTAAATAGCATAAACTCTCAGTTGTAGGGGGCAGTGAGCCAACAAAAACTGACACGGCCAAAGATAAGACTCAACTGCACATTACACCCAACATGCCACTCTAAAAGACCTGTGCCTGCAGAACATCAAATGAGTTACTGGGAAGTGAATTGCATACCAGCTTCTCCCAGGAGCCTGTGTAGACAACTGACAGGTACAGCACATGAACAGCATGAGGAATTTTGGACTGCAACAACAACACAGGCACAGAGCATGAAAACAGAACATGGCAGGTCTTCCCCACCCCACCCAGCAATGCTTACAGCTGCTTCCACACTGAACTGCACAGCATAAAGCTGCAAGTCTTAGCCATTGCAAATGCCACTTTAATAACCTGTCCAGAATACACACTTTTCAAACACATACTCCATTTTCCACTCTAATTCAATTTTGAAGTGTGTTTGATTTATTAAGTAGTCTTCTCAGGCATGCTATGCTTTACCAGAAAGTAAATGCAGATGCACTGATTTTTATGGGGGGAAAAAGGCAAGATAAAAGCATTTATCTTTTGTTTTCAAATATACTGAGATAAAAACCAGTAAAGCAATCAATTTCTAAAAAATGAGATGTAAAAGGTAAGTTACACCAATACCCTTTTGATGAAATGGTTCAAAACACTCAGATCAAGATACTGACTGTTCCAGAAGGGAACGGTTAGGGAAATGGTCCCACAGCCCTTTGGGAGTTCAAAGAGCTCAAGCACCACCAAGTTACCCTACAAGATGCAGCTAACTGCACTTTATACACCATCTACCACATTAAAATAGCTTTTTAAATGAGAGTGTCAGGAATCTTCACTATTCCCAAGAATGACGCTCTTTGTAAAAAACATAGTAAAAATTGTCAGGTCTTTTAGTGATTGTACTAAAACAAGTAAGCTACACCATACAGGAATTCAGTGTTTGTTCTAGTGCAAGCCATGTAAATCAAAGCCTTGCACAGGCCTCCCCGCAGCCCTTTGGCTCACACACACTTAGCAAGCCATCACTTCCCAACATAAGCAATCACATGAAACACCCACATGCGTGTGTACAAGGAAAAGCCTGCTGCCGGTACAGCCAGGTAAGGAGAAACATCACCATTGTTAAGGCTGCTCAGGAAGTCCAACAACAGAAAGTGATTTTCTGTGGCTTAATTTCAATACCTCCTTGATTTTGTGGACTTGGAATGAAGTGCACTGTAGCTCTTTGTATTCCATCCCTGCTAATGTGAAATAGATGTCTGTTGATTGATGTGTGTACATGTGCCTTAATGCAAAGAAAATCCCAAGGTTTAATGAATCCTCTTTGTAATACAATCATCCTACACATTCAAAAATGGTTCCAAGGAAGGAGAGCTTGCCGAGATTGTCAGTTTCCTGCCAGCCAAACAGCAAGAGAAAAGCCACACTGTGCGTCTCTCTGCACACTGAAAACTCCAGCCCCACAGCCTCTGCAGAGTGCAGGAACATTAGGGTAGGTCCTCAACTCCCAAGCACAGACAGCAAAATCACTCCTGACATTGCTGAAGAGGTTGGGGAGAAAAGCTGAACAGCTGTTCTTCATTTTCCCTGCTTGTTCCCACCACACAGACCTAGCTCAGGATAACTCCACTTTCACCCAGCCATGGAAGAAACTCCCAGTGTCCACATGCAGGATAAAAATCAAACAAGGCAAGTTCAGCTGGAGGGGACAAGCCCTGCTGAGCCTCTCTCATTGTATAAAGCCATCACTGCAAGAAGAGTGCAGGATCACCAAGATGAGAACTGGTATATGGAGGGCTTAAATTATCACCAGTGTCAGGAGAACAGAAGGGTCAGGACCAGATAGTGAAAGAGCACTCCTTTTCCTTAGCAAAAACATGTTTTACATTAACACTTTCTAAATGCCTATTAACACTGACACAGGCTGCAAGAGATTTCTCACGTACTAATTCAGTTTTCTCTTACTTGTTTTCCTGTGTTCTATGTAAGGCCAATAAATCTCTGGAAGACTTGGAGCACTTTACATGTTGTGCCTCACAATGCAGGTAATTTCCACACACACAAACCAGTCTCCTTCAAAGACCATTCAATACTCATTACTTCCTTGCAATACAACTCATTTTGTTTTAGGTTTACCTTGGCATCAGGTCATGCTAATACTAACCAAAAAATGCACCAGGTACATACATTTTATTATAAAATAAGCAAGGATGTATTTACCAAATTAGAAGAGTAAAGCATCTCTCCTCCACCATTTTTCACAATTCCCCTTGCATTTGTAAATCTTTTCACTAAAGCAAAAATAAAGCACAGTTCTTGTTGCCAATCACTCAAATGTATATTAAAAATTTGTATCTCTGAAGGGACTCAGTACTCAACCACAAATCTTGCAATGCATTAACAAGATAAGCCTTCACAGTGAAGTCATCTTAAAGCATTTCAAGCAAGTTAAGTAGGTTGTTTCCTTCCCTGAGCCTGACAACGCCCATATAGACAGGGACAGACACCCTCAATTTTTTAGGTAAGTAACAATGGTAGGAAAAAGGGGAATATGTCTAAGCTCCAGTTTTCCTCCTACAGCTTAAATTTATGTCTTCAAGCTGTATTAACAGATCAAGTATGCCTCCCACTTCAGTCTCGAGCTTCAGTATCAACAACCTGACTGTAATCTTAGTTTGTATTTAAAGGTGTTTTCATGGCTGGAAGTGCTATGAAAATGCTAAACTAAATGATTTTAAGGCTCTGAAAGAAAATGCAAGATAATTAGGACAGGTCAAAAAGGCTGTGCAGCTTCTTGGATCAGCAGTGTTGAAATGCTCAGCCATGCTCACTGACATTTGTCATTTTATGGCATGAAAAATACAAAACAGGCTCTTTACTAATTCCCTGAAGAGTAGGGCTCCAAAAAAGGATAGTTTGGGGTTAGTGGGGCTGACTGCCTGGGAACTGCAGGAAAACTAACCCTAAATATTCTTCCAGTTTTCTTCATGTGCAAGCTACCTAAAGTAATCTTTTTTTTTTTTTCTCCCAGGTCATTACCATGTTTTAGTTTCAGCTTCCAATTTTGTGCTCTAAATACCAGTGCAACAGACAGGACTCTGCCAGTGTTATAAGCATCCTTATTTTTGCTAGCTTTTGACCCAATACAGTACTGGTACAAAAATAAAAACAAAAGCAAGTGGTGGCATATAGACATTTTTCAACAACAGAGCAATTATTTCAGATGACAAAATGAAAAAGAAGCTTCAGGTAGCAGAGAAAGGCAGCAGTATTTGTTTTGGGAACACACTGCTCATTGTGGCACTAGAATCTGAATTTTAACAGCTTTCTAGCATGTGCTACTATATATCCAGTTATGGTGCACTGCAAAAACTATGGCATAAAGGAACTGGAATTTCTTGAGCACAGGTAATTTTTTGCATGAAATAAGAAGTCAACCTCATCAAAATTTTCTACAAATTCACTTTCATTTAAAACTCACTGTCACCAGAATAGTTTTGTGATATACTTACTAAAAAAGGTTGAGAAGCATGGAGAAAGGAAGTTGAAAGCATTTCTGTTTGGTGGTAAAGTTTATTTTCTTATTCAAATTAGCCTTTTTGTGAGAAACTACAGAAGTGTCTTTCACTGCCCTTTCAAGACCAGTTACATTTGAAACGACTGCATAAAACACAGCATTTGAGAACAGGCTTTGTCAATAACATAAGGCTGGAACGCTGACCACAAAAGACATTTAAAAAACCATGTTCAGTCAGTACCTTCATGGTATCCTGACAGCCACCTACTTTCAGAAACTGCCTTTGTGAAAGATTTCTTATGAAATACGGTTACAGAATTCAAGCTCTAATGTTAAGCAGAATATAACAACTTAAACATAAAATACGAATATAAAGTAATTATCACCCCTTTAACAGATCTGTCATAAAAGGATGCAACCTCTGTAACTGCAGAAAAGCAAACTGAGAACACTAGGAAGCGAGCCACCAAGAACCTCTTTGTTGTGCAAACCACCAACCCTGGCTTACACACTTCCTACATATGTCTTAACAGTGATAACTGCCAAGGCAGCATTAGATACTCCTTGGCACCTGCAGCTGTGCTGAGCCCAGCTCTTGATCCAGCAACTGGAAAGCTGCAGAGATATTTGTAAAGTACTCCCTTATGAGCCAAATGTACAAAGCGGAGTTTCTAGAAGTAACCAAGCTTCTCAATGCAAGACACAGAGCCAGTTTCCTTCCTCCTGCCTGGAACTTTTGCCAGACTGCCAAGATTCATGCAACATTTTTGACACTGCAAGAATAGTTGCCTCGAGTAAAGATTTTGGCCCGTCTGAGCCAGAAAAACCCTGTGACAGCCACTTAGTTGCTTCTCTGCCATTGCCATCCCAGAGGAAACTAAGATTTAGCATACTCTAAAGAAAAAACTCAATAATAAAGGAAATCAGAAAGCTACAAAGATTGTCTTAGTATGTGCTACATTCTGCCTTTAGTGAGCTGCACTAAGTTGTAGCTGATCACAAGATTCTGTACCTGAATTATGCACAGCTGAAAATAGATGTTTACTTCGGTCTGACTGCAACTGCAGAGACTTCAGCTGTGCTGCTATATTTAGAATAACAAAATGTTAATTAAGATCATCGCATTCCCAAGATCATTTCAGCAACGAAGCTAGCACAAAAACCATGCTCTGTACCCAACGACTGTCTTCTGACTGCAATATCTCGCTGCACAGCAATTAACAGACAAAAATTGACTGTGTATTTAGACACCTTCAAACTAGTATGAAGAAGCTATCATTGCACTGCATTCAAGACATCCCTAACTCACAGGGTGATGATTTTGTAAAGTCAACTAATTTCCAAAATATATCAGCATCATATAAACTGAAGGACATTTGGTGCAAGCAGCCGAACAACAAGTAAACATAAATACATCTCCACAGAATATGAGGTTAAGAGTGCTATAATAACATTTGAATTTATTTTTTATTACACTGGCTAGGGCAAGTCTTGCTAATTTTTCCGTCACAAAAAGGAGTCACATGAATAGACATGTTAACAAAGACCACCCAAGATTTCTACTGCTAAGGAAGCGCTAGTTGATTTTGGCTAATAAGCAGCAACAGTGACATCTAGCGCCTGTTTCACGTCAAGGTACTGAATTAACGAAAGAATTCCTATCACCTTGTTATGTGTAAATCTTTATTTGTATAGGTTCATCATCATGATGACTGTCATACTGCATCCAAATTCCGTTGTCAATAAGCATCTACAGAAAATGTATATCTACAAGAATTTGTTGGCAAGGAGAGCCTGAGGTCAGCACATCTAACTGAAACAATTCAGTGCACTGAACACATCAACGTTCTCATTTAAACAGTGGCACAGTCTCAAAGGTAACACACAGCAAAAATAATAAGTGCGTATGAAATTTAAATGTCTGTGCATGCATATTAATTCATAAAACACAACTTTCTATTCTAAAACAGCCACACAACCAACTCTGTAATTTCTGGCTATTAAGAAACTTACACAGAAATTATAAATTCTGAAAATGGAATCCTGAGGTTTTATATTTATTAAAAAGTATGCCAGCAGATGCTTTACAGTATATTAAGTTTTATTAATAACAGATGATCTAATTTCCACATACTTGAATATTCAAAGACTAAGAGACACTGACTTGTTAAGCACCTTCAGACACACATGAAGTTTTCCATAGTATTACATCCATCATCTACCCTTTCAACTTTGCAGACTCAAGCAACCAGTAGAACAGAATAAGTATGCAACAGAGCTGTAACAGAGTAATTTCTCTAGATGTAGTCCAAGATTTCTCTCAGCAAATAAAACAAGGCTGTCTAAAACTGGCTGAGAGGAAAAAAAAAAAAGAAAAAAGCTTTCAATCAAAGTGAGCAAACAAGACTTGAGTATTTCCTAAACCTGTTCAATTTTGATGGCATCAAATTCTCAAAATCCAGCACTCCTCCATTGCCTCTGCAAAATAATCGCTATTACAGCCAGTCTTTATTTAACTAAAAAAGTTTATAGGATTCTTCAGCAAACTCTTAGAAATATATTTCCTAAAAACCAACACACATAGAAACAAAAACATTTAAAAAAATTACCTGGGATTACAGTTAGCTGAAAGTAATGAAGCTTGTTTGGGTCAGGAAAATTCACTTTACATGTACCTGCAAAGCAAAACAATTTACATCAGAGAATTGTTTTTTTCACAGCTGGGAAAGCAAGTTTATAATCTTTCATCATAGAATGATTTGGGTTAAAAGGGACCTTAAAGATCATGAAGTTCCAACCCCCCCACCACGGGCAGGGCCACCTCCCATTAGACCAGGTTGCTCAAAGTCCCATCCAGCCTGACTGTGAACACTTATAGAGATGTGAGCAACCTGTGCCAGGGTCTCACCACCCTGACAGTAAAGAATTTCTTCCTAAATAGCTAATCAAAATCTCCCCTCTTTCAGTTTAAAACCATTGCCCCATGTGCTATCACAACACTCCCTGGTAGAGTCCCTGCCCATCTTTCCTGTAGGCCCCCTTTAGTTATTGGAAGGCTGCTACAAGGTCTCCCTGAAGTCTTCTCCAAGACGAACAACCCCAACTCTCAGCCTGTCTTCACAGCAGAGGTGCTCCAGCCCTCTCATCATCTTTGTTGCCCTCCTCTGGACTCGCTCCAGCAGGTCCACAACCTTCTTATGTTGGGAGTCCCAGAGCTGAATGCAAGTACTTCAGGTGGGGTCTCACAACCAAGGAGTAGAGAAGCAGAATCATTCCCCTCAACCTGCTGGCCACACTTCTGATGCGGCTTTGGAAGCCGTTGGCCTCCTGGGCTGCAAACACACATTGCCAGGTCATGTTGAGGCTTCTCATCCACCAACACCCCCATGTCCTCTTTTTCCTCAGGGCTGTTCTCAATCCATTCTCTGCTGATTCTGAATTTATGCTTGGGATTGCCCTCACCCAGGTGCAGGACCTTGCACTTGGCCTTGCTGAACTTCATGAAGTTTGCACAGGCCCACCACTCAAACCTGTCCAAGTCCCTCTGGATGGCACCCCTTCCCTCCAGTGTCAACCACACCACACAGTTTGGTGTCATCAGCAACCTTGCTGAGGGTGCACTCAATCCCACTGTCTGTGTTGCCAACAAAGATGTTCAACAGCACTGATTCCAGTACCGACCCCTGAGGAACACTGCTTGTTACAGCTCGACAATCGGTCATCAAACTGTTGACAGCAACTCTTTGAGCATGGCCATCCTGCCAGTTCCTCATCCACTGAGTTGTCCATCTGTCAAATCTGTGTCTCCAATTTAGAGACAAGGATGTCATGTGGGATTTGTGCAAAGGATCTGGCACTGTCCAGGTAGATGATGTCAGTTGCTTTTCCTTTATCCACCAACACCGTAATGCCATTGCAAAAGGCCACCGCATTTGTCAGACAATTCACCCAAAGTGAAGCCCATGTTGGCTGTCACCAATCACCTGCTTATTTTGCATGTGCCTTAGCTTTGTTTCTAGGATGATCTACTCTATGATCTTCCTGGGCACAGGGGTGGGAATGACTGGTCCATAGTTTCCTGGGTATTCCCTTTTAAAAAATGGGGGTTATGTTTCCTCTTTTCCAGTCAGCAGGAAATATTCCTGTCACATTCTCCAAATTCACTAAGTGCCTCTTCCCTGTACAGCTACAGGTCACCTGCAGTAATGGAATTTCACTTCTTTCAGCTGTGAGAAAACTTGTATCTCTGTAATCCATGTTGTCTCAAAGACCTTAGAAATGTCAAAAGGTTTTGGTCTTCTGTATATATACTAGCTACATCTTAAGGTAACAGCATACATAATGAGTATGTCTTCCTTACAACCTCTTTAATAGCAAACGTGTATATTTTAATATTTAATCATACACTGCAATATGCAAGAAGTCATGCCACCATGGTCCTATTTTAACAAAGGATTATTTGTATCTGTAAGGTATAATGAGATACAAGATTTACTGAAAGCCTCATCCAAAAGCCAGTGAAGTCTCCATTCAGCTGTCATACTGAACAAGTTTGTTCTGCATAACCAATTACACATATTTAACAGCAAAGATTATAGAGCATTCATTACAAACCAAACATTATGTTTTTATTCTCAGACTAGATGAATTTAAGGAGAATAGCAAGAATGAAGAACAAGTGTGGAAAAAAACAGATAAAATATCAATCTGATTAAACTAGTCAGTGGTTTCAGTTCACCAGATGTAAATTCACAGCATAACAGCCCTTTGTTCACATTTGATGACACAAAGTTGCCTTCCCATGCACAAAACTGGCCTTTCTTGATTATGTCAGATAGAAGCTGTCAAGCTGGCACTAGAAGATACCTATATCCATATTATTATCCATATTATGCAGCCTTTAGCTTCTTAATCGGTCAAGCTGGCTATTCTTTTTCTGTAGAAAGCTAAATATTATCAGAGATACAGGCCTTATTTACCTGAAAAAAAACCCTGGAACTATACACAATGCACTCTTGTAGTAACTACAAACCCCAATACACATTCCTCAGGCATTCATTACTGTATAGAAGAGTCTACACAAAAGAAAGTCTAACAAAAGTTAAAATTACCTTGTGTAAAATCTCTATAATTTTATTTAAAAAAGAAGAGCATACAGAAAGGAAGAGTTAAATATGCCTTTTTCTTCTCTCCCTTTTTGCTGCTTCTTTTCTAGATTTTTCCCCTTTTAATTCCTGTGTGTACACCGAAAAGCCTGATTTTTGAGATCTGGGCATTGATCTAGACTCAGAACTATTAACATGCAAAAGATGCTCATCAGAAGCAGCACTCGAAAGTTTAACCTGGAGAAAAAAAATAAATGCTCAAAGCTTCCCTTTAATGGGTGAAGACTAGAAACATCACGAGCTACCTGCCAACGTAATCAGAGAGAATATTCAAATTTTCTTTGTAAAATAAGCAGATGGGCAAAACAGTGTGAATACACAGCACGGTAATAACCTGTACTAGACACTCCGTCTGCTGCTTTCCTGCAGGGAAAACATCTTAGATTACTCTGACACAGGAACACACATCACAGGAACTTGTGTATAGGAAGCAATGGGCTCTGAATGTATCTCTGAGCTCACTAGGCAATAGCTTGTGTTTGCTTGTATTCCAAGAACTCACAGCAGAATGATGCTGTTCTGGTCAATGCTTGAAGGGAAAGGGGGCTCAGCAACAACTCAGCTTCACTGTCAATGTTCACCCTCAGCCACAAATACCCGTCAGTAGGAACTTTACTCCCATTTGTAAAAGGACTTTGTGTTTTCCTGTCCATTACAGAACTAGGCTTCCTAAAGCTAAAGAACAGAAAACATGCACTTGATATTTAGCTATCTATCCATCTCTCCACAACCCCTCAAGATGGAGTAACAAAACTTGTTCAGTTATGTATAGCTTTACCTATAAGTTAACAAATATCATTAATATTCATACTTTGGTCAAAACATTCAGCTTAATGGTCCTTTTCCCCTTAAAATAAATGTCATCAAATGCCATACTTACAAGGTAAATTAGCTTCAAGTTCTGCAACCTCTGTTGAAAGAAAAAACAAAACAAAACAAGAAAACTGTTATTTATGCAAGCATAAAGCCATTCTCTAAGTCCAAATTGGCAGATCTAATTTAAACCACCCTGTAAATCAAATTCCACTTTAAAATATATTTAAGCTGCACTGAGTCATGAATAACCCTGAAATTTCTCTTTAAGCCACACAATTCATTATTGGAAAAGCTCCTATGCCCTGCAGACAATACAAAGCTATCCTACTATGATTAGGAGGTTCAGCTCTGCCAAGGCTGAAGTGCCAGGGCTCCTAATACAAGAACACTGGCATTTCAAAAGATGGCATTATCCAAGCCTCTCAACTTGTCTAAGTAAGGCATTAAAATGCAGAAGTCCAGAACTCCACAGCCTGCAAAAGAAAGCGAAAAAACCTTCAGGAATTAAGGTGCCAGCACAACAATTAAAACAAGCACACAAGGTTCACAGCCTGCATAAGCATCACCGCTCTCTAGTATCTCACTGTCAATGTTCTTCCGCCATTAGCTAGACTGCCAGAGCTTATGCATTGCCTTTGTAGGGAAACTTCCAAGCCCATGTACTGCACATCCGAAAACAGCTACTGAAACCCTAATTCAAGAGTACTGTCATACTAGACAGTATCATGTCATCCTGCCTGCAGAAACCAGCATTAAAAAGCACCAAAAGAACAGAAAAAGACAAACCTTCACTTCAAGCATCTAGCACAGCAATGTGTATTTGGTCAGTGATAAAACAACCTGGCTGGTTGATGCAGCAAGCATGATGCTTACATGACTCCCACCTCCCACTTACTTGGCATAGCTCCTGTATGTCTCCATCTGCAACCTACTATACCAAGAAAGAAAACTCCACCAAAACAGAAACATTGTGTTTCACACTAACATAAAAAAATTAACAACTGCACTCTTTAACCACAGCACTGGAGCAGCCATAATTGATTTAACCAAAGTTGTACACAGAAAGGCAGTCTACATTGGGGGCATCCTTTTGCTAGAATTTTTCAAAGAATACTATCTTTACAATACAGAAGTATTATTTCAGCTATAATCAAGGACCAGAAAGGTTAAATAAAAATTAAAACAAGACAACGCTGCAGCTGAGCAAACCCACATAGAAGTATTTCCCCACCCCTTTCTCTTTAAACACACCAGCCTTTCAGAGTGGGACGCACTAACAATCTTCACTGGAGCACAGATTTTAAGACTTTGCTCTTATTTTAAGGTGTTGGTTGCTTTCTACGTTTATGCATTGTTTGCCTTAACTTCACTTTTGAGAAAAGGGCAGGCAGTGAAAAGGGAGAAACCAGGACAGACAGGGTATGTTCAAACACACTAATGGCCAGGCTGTAGCAGTGTGGCTGAGCTGGGGCCTCACTTCTGCCTCCTGCAAATTTCACTAGAGAGTTTACTAATCACCATAGCTACTTCAAAAAGTGAAAAATTTCCTATAATGCATTCATGCTTCGATGTTTCCCTTTGTCTTGGCACAAAAAATTAACAGGTTTTCTTATGAAAACATGAAAATGTGAAACTGAAGGAGCTCACACCTATTTGTACAGAACAGCGTGCTCTTTATTTGAAGTTGTGCAATTAAGGAGAAGGCAACAGAACAATAGGAAATGGCCTTAAGTTGTGCTAGGGGAGATTTTGATTGGATATTTGGAAAACTTTACACTGAAAGGGTTATTAAGCATTGGAACAAGCTGCCCAGAGAAGTGGTTGAGTCACCATCCCTGGAGGTATTTAAAAGACGGGTAGACAGCAGCGCTTAGCAATATGGTTTAGTGATGGGGTTTTGCCAGTGTTAAGTTGGTGGCTGAACTAGATGATCTGGAAGGTCCCTTCCAACCTGGGCAATTCTATGATTCTGTAACTAATCGACATGACAGCTTTGTGAACAAAAGCAAGTTCCCAAAAATTAAGGTTTCTAATCAACTCTGCAACAAACCACAGAAACTAAGAACGAAACAACTATATGAAGATTAAAAAAAGCAGGTAAAGACCTGTTTCAATAACGTAAACTTTTAAAGTAGCACCAAATTGGAAACAGATGTAACTATTAACTGTACCATATTAACATTGGTGATTAACTAGCACACATTTAACAGGCCAAAGCTACACCATTTTTGAGTTTGCAAAATTTGGTACCTCTCTGGTAGCGATAGTCTTGACACTGAAATAATTTTTATATTTGCTGCTTGGAAAGCAAACATTTTGACCACATCATTCAGGCTCCAGTAAGATTCTGATGTTTTAAGTTACGCATTTTCTACCTAAAGCAATACCACTGACAAGAACATTCTCTATAGAACTCCCCTTTTACAGTCTGCCAACTTATTGGCATGGTTTAATAGATCTGTAAATAAGCAAAACATAGAAGCAACAAAAAGAACACCAATGCACTGAACTCCCAAGAACTCTAAAAGCCTCACTAAAGAACAAACTTAATCTTACAGCCTTTCTGACCTCCTCTTTCTAAAAATGGCTGTAACTACAGCTGAACAGCAAAGAAAATTCAATTCAACCTACTTTTCATAATGTTTTGTGGATAATCAGCATCTGTGTCTCAATTCACAGCCAGGCACCTTATTGTTCCTTTAAGATGCAGAGACAAATAACTGGATAACCCAAGTCTCAGGAAGCATTGTGCAAAAGCACTCCAGAAGTTCCATAGGAAACCACTGCTCAGCAATGCCTGCTGAGCACTGGCTTAGACAAGGTGCAGAAACACTGCGGACCATCTGAATTCCTCTCACAGACAAGAGGACTAGTCGCCAAGAAGTAGTAAACCCAGGAGCACTGCAAGGCCCTGCAGCCACTCTGATAAGCCTTACTCAGTAGGTCTGAAAGGCCATAAATGCAGATGCATGCCAGAGATTCTGCAGGGAAAAAAACTGGGGTGCAGTGAGACCAGACCCAGACTAGCTCCCAACCAGCCAGTCTGGTGTTCCCAAAATGTTATTTGATCTAGTGCAGAAGCACACCCAAGTGCAGGTACATTTACAGAGTCCTGCTCTTGGCCCAGTGTGCACTTCCTTGCTTGATCAGTTCAAATGCTATTTAAAATCCTTAAAAAGAGTTAAAAGACATGGGTTAAACCTACCACAGACTATGGAAGAGCTGAATGCAAACCAATTGTCTCAGAAACAGCATTACAAACTTTATAAAATGGGGAGAAACTAAGTCTGACACAAGCAAACAGAGCTATTTATAAGTGATTTCAGAAACAATAATTCTTCCTACCCATGAAAATTCTCAGGACAGAAATAGGAACACACACTCTTGACGTGTATACAGCCATATGGTTTATAAGGCCCCCACATGAATGTTATATTCAGTAACACACCAACTATTATCATATTGCTCTCCCCCCTTCCCCCCACCTCAACTCAACAAATGAGAAGAGAGAAGTGCTTTGTTTACTAGCCTTGCCACAAAGAGTCAGGCCACATGCTTTCCACTGGAGTTTGCTTTTAAGTATGCAAAATGAAAGCATTATTTCCTCAACTGAAATTATTTTTCTCATCCACAGCAATACTTCTCTCTGGTTTTGTCCAAAAAGCCACCTTCTCCTGTTTAAGTTCCTCTGTAATGTACATCTGAAACACTGCTAGAGATCAAGATAAATACCTTGACAAAAAACCTCCATTTGCCAATGTCAACACAGACCAGTGTAAGAAGTCTAACAAGACACCTATGTTGCCAGTTTTTCAACAGAGTAAGAGATGTGTCTTTTGCTTCCAAATATTTATTTTAAACAAGATATTGACAGATTTCATACTTCAGCTGCTACACACAGCTCTGTACACAAAACTGATATCAAAAACTAGAAAAAGCCTCTGTGATTGGCAATCTCTAACTCTACAATTTACCACTTCCTATGTCAGGTATGCTGAAAATCAGAGGCATAAGTGAAGCAATACATTGGATCAGGCCTTCCTTTGTCAGTGAAGTTCTATAAAAAGTCTCAGTAATAATATTTCAAATTAGCTTCAGTTCTTGGGTCTTTTTGGGTTTACAATATCAAAATTACACTGCAGGCATTTTAGTACAGTGTAAACTACTAGTTTCCTCTTTAATAAATGTAAATCACTGATTTATCAAGCAACTTTCCCCTGTCTTCAAAAAAAAAAATTAAAAAACAATTTTTGAGGGGCTAAGAAGCATCACTGAAAGCAAATGCTTTTATGATTTGAGTGTAGTGTGGAGAAGTTAATATAGCATTTTCAAAATAATGCCCCATGTAATCTCAGAAGCGCTAAGGATTGGTTTTTTTTAATTCTCAAACAAACAGTACTTTCTCCCCGCTCAATTTCATCATCTCTTATTGTGAGGAGGGATATTATTGTATCTGAAGGCTTAAAGAAAACAAATACATGGATACTCATTTTTATTTACAATGCACATACAAGTCACTTTTATAATGCTTCCCACTTCCATTGTCTCACGCTTACACACACACACACCTGAAACATTTTTCAGTCACATAGATCTGGTTGTAGAAGCCACAAGTGCAGAAGCCATAACTGAGGAATAAACCATGCTAACTCACTTTCTTCAATATTAAGTTATTTCAAGCTGTCACAATACAACTAAGCAGTATTGGTAATATAAAACTGAATGATGATGGTTAGGTGCACTATAAAAAAAGCAGTTCAAGGGACAACCTTTGTGATCAGTAACTGATATACATTGCTACTACTGACATGCTGGCATGTTCTTTTCTTTATTTCAATTTAGTAGTCATGTTCAATATACAATATTAAACTTAAAAAGTACTTTTTCTTGTTCCCAGTCACTTTGAAATTTTCAGAAAGGATCTGCCTTTCAAGTTCAGGACTGCATGGCTCAGAGCACCCTGTAGGAGCAGTCATGGGCCCTCTATTCCTAACTTCAGTACTTTTTCCCTTAGAGATTAATATAAAAATGTTTTAACATCAAAAATTGACTCTGCAACACAGAAAAAAATCTGAAAGTTGATAAAGCAAGTGTACTTCTTACTCTATTTCAATTGGTGTACTAGGTCAACAGAATTAGGACCTCACTCTCCAACTGAGCCTGTATTGTAAAATACAGTGAAAGTAAAGATTCAAGAACAACAGTTTGAGCAACCTGGTCTAGTGGGAGGTGTCCCTGCCATGGCAGGGGGGTTGGAACTTGATGATCTTTGAGGTCCCTTCCAACTCTAACCATTCTATGATTCTAAGAATGAGTCATATTGAAGTTCTAACAAAGATGTGCGTTATTAGTGCCTCCCTCCCCGCTAGAAGGGCGGCAGAGCCCCTTCAAGCACCATTTATGTGTGCTGCTTCTCCCTACATTAGCGTTTGCTTTCTACCTTCTCCAGTTGTTCACACTTCCGTTTGTCTAGAAGCACGTTAGGCATTGCTTGGTCTCTCTCCAGTCCACCTCTCCTTGGCCAGAAAGCCTCTCTCCAAGAACTGGCAGCCTGAATTACTAGTTCTTGCCCTTTCACGCCCTCAGATACTTCTGCTCTCAGTGGTTTTCAAGTGGTGGATATTTTCCTGCAACTTCCCAGGGTTTCACAACAGAATTATCGCCATGATCCTCACCCCAGACACATTTGCCCTGCTAACCTTCTAAACATGCTCCATTAGTTGCTGAGATAATCAGCAGGGTACAGGCCACTGACAAATCCTGTTTATGAGCCCTGACTAACACCTCAAAGGAAAAACAGCTAGAAGAGAATGTCAAACTGTCCCAGAATTACTTCTCTATATAAAACTTTAGGGATAAAGTTTTTCCTTTCATAATATATCTATGAAATAACCCAACAAAACAGTGCCCTGAGGAATGGTTGATATTTGAATACATAACAATATGAGGCAGCTAATCAAAGATACAGCTTAGAAAAAATAAAGGGCACCAGTATTTTAAGAATAACTTTTTCACGTAAATGGGAAAAAACAACAACCTGTTTAACTTGTACTTATCACTAAAACCAAGGACAGTAGCACCTGACAACACTATTCATAGCTCATATATAATTTCAGTTTTACTAAAAATATTTCAGATGCCAACTTTGAACTTTCTTCTCATTCATACGGTGCAAATAGCTAACATACCTAAATGATCACTTTTTTTCCTAATTTAAGGTGGTATCAGTTAGCAGACATATGTAGTTTGTTTACGCCAAGTTTTTAGAAGTTTGTAAGCATCACCTACACTTATCAGTGGCTGAGGTTGTGGCCATGTTCCCCATAATCAAAGTAGCATTTACCAGTCAATGTACACAACACATTTGAGGACTGCAGGGTTATCAGTATGACAACACATCCTTCAAAGAGATCCTATATAATGCTTCCCTGGATTGGACTCTCCATCAACACAAACAAGCCTGTCTTTAATTTACCTCCACATAAAAAACAGACACTGCATCTGGGCAATACCTCTAGTAAAATTGGCAGACATCTGCCTGCACAACTTATTAGACTATCACCAATTTACTGTGGATCAGGAATAGAAGAGTATGTCTCCAGTACACCATCACTCTGGCAGGCAAACAGCTATCTGACCTTGGTTCATACACTATTGCCAGCACCCAAGGCCACAAAGGATTTAGAGTACTGTGCCAAAAATCACCTTCAGCTAAGCTTCCAGGACAGTCCACCAAGTCTGTGAGCTTCTGTGGAGGATGCTGTACAGATCAGTAGCCTGCTGTTCTCCTATTGACTTAGAAACTATAGACTTAGTTGAGGATCTGTACATGCTATGGAAAAGAGCGTAGCTATGACTGAGCTTTCTGATGTACACAGTCCCTTGTTCTTTCAGAAGCGTTGTACAGTAGAATAAAAACACTAGTTCTAACACCATTATGAGGTACAACTGAATCAGCACTAATCTCAGCACAACTGTTGAGGTAAACAAGGACAAAACACGCTGGGGTTTTTCTCATCTCTTCCTCTTTCCTTATCTGTGGCCAGGATTTCTTTTTTTTTGTGCGTGTAGAACACATTATCTTTTTAATTCACAGTTGTCAGGAGATTGATGGCAACCTTTCACCCATTCCACAACTGTCATCTCTATGTTTGATATCACCAGTTTAAATAAACATCAGCAACAACTTCTACTTACAGTCTGCCACCAACTTTGTTTCAAGTCTAATACAACAGCCTGAAATTGAGCATATACCACGCTATTACAGTTCCATACAATCAAGTGATAGAAGTCACTGGTGCTGGTCCAGATGCAGTAGCATCATTGCTACATGCACACCTTTAGCAGGCAATTTTTCACTCTATATCAAACTTATTCCTGCAGATCTAGACAATGTGACCTAAAAAAAACCTGGCAACATCAGAAGTCCATCATCACTCAGGCCCTCAACATTGTAGATGTTGCTTCAGCTGACTTAGCTTTAAGAGCTGGAGCAAGTTCTAGAAACTTTTGTAATTGATTCCTCTACATTTAAAGAGTATCTTAGAAGATAATATCCCCAATAAATCTTTTTCAGACTAGCAACTATACCTTCCACTCACTTTCAGTGTAGTTACATTGAAGTTACCTACTTCTACTGTCAGTTCCCATTTTGCTACAGAAACCATTCTAACCACTCTTACTGCCACTCCCACAACTCTTTTGTGAAAGCCACAAGATACAACTTTTATGCACAATCAGATCACAATCCAACAATTGCACTTGTCAGAAGTATGCCAGCAGTGACCTGTTTTTAACATTTGTCAGTTTAGGACTCAACTCCTTCAATAGCTGGTCTGTTCTGGTTTGTTAATGATAGCCATAGCAATTACAATGAGAATCCTAATTTTCTATAGCTTACATTCTTTTCTTCCCTTGCAGATGTAGGTAAGGTTTTAGTCATACAGTGAAAAACACAATTGTTCTTATGAAGAGTACAGTAAATTTCTTATAGCACCTCACAGTATACCAGGCATTGTAGTTTAAGTGTACTGGTATTACACTGCTCTTTTCCCCTCAAGTTTATACTTGTAGGTTAGTGAAAACCTCAGATTATATATATTTAGTAATTTAGCTTTGTAGCTTAGCCTGGTTAAAGAACTTAGTCCTCCTGCCTGCTATCTCTCCCCTTCAAAACCAGCAGTAACTGAGGATTTCCAAACTGGAAGCCTAAAGTCTCACTCCTTGTGAGAGTTATCATATCAGGGTTTAAAGTGAATTAAAACTTCCTGTCCTTAAAACAATGCCATGAGAGAAAACTGTGAACATAACGTTCCTATAGCCTGCTTACGGCACTTCCCAGTGCACTGAGACACATCTACAATGAAATCTTGCTCAGTATACAGTTTTATGGGAGAATCTACCCAAATTAGAAAACATCACATGTAACACTATAGTTAGGCAATATCACTCCAGCAAATACACCAGTGTTGGTCTCAAATCATTCTGAAATCAGACCAGGAAATGCAAGCATTTCATTTGACTGGCATGAATCCTAACTGTGACAGCTTACACATCAACAATAGTGCATTTCCTATTGATCATTTTTAGTGGAAACATATTTCCTGCCACTAGATCAAGCTGCACAGCTTGAACAATGAAACTCTTAACCACTGTCAGAGGGAATACATGAGAGTTTAAAGTGCTAAGTAACTACAAAGTACACACCTATGGATTTTTAAACTTAAGATTATCTGTGCTACAGAAAAACTGAAAAGCAAGAGCTGTCCCCAATTTTACTGTGAAATAGCTTAATTATTGTCTCTCAAACTATCTCATTTACCTAGAACTACCACAAAGTAAAAGTTGTTGGTTTTTTGTTTGGTTTTGGGTTTTTGTTTGGCTTGGTTTTTTTTTTAATCAGTAGAGAACCAGCTAGTAACAACTTACAGTAACTTTTCTAGAACAGACCAAATGGTACTACAAAAATTAGGGTATTGGGTTTTATTTACTTCTTCAACCTGAATTTCCAGTGATTCCACGCCTATGAAAAAATACCTCTTTGCATAGCTTTTTAAAGCTTTTTAGTTTATTGCCTCTGATCTACACCTAGAGTCTACCAGACACTGGTGTTACATTTAAGACTTTCTTTCTTGTCACAGGAAGTTAAGGTTTTGCTCAAATAATACCCTTCTATAAATCTAACCTGATATTCTTCTCCTATATATTTAGAAACACTTATGTGACAAATTTTTATCATGACTGTTTAATTGATGACAAGCTTCCAGCAATGGATTAATTTTTCAGCAAAATAAGGAATAGGATTTTTATGTTTTGCATTATTCAATGAAAATAAGCATCTGTCACGGTTTTGGATGGAATAGAGGTGACTGGCTTACTGGCAGCTGCTATAGTACTAGGTTTTGGGATGATAATAGCGCTAGTAAAACACTGATGGGTTTGGTTGTTGCTAAGCAGTCAAGGCCTCTTCTGTTCCTCATACCGTCCCACCAGCAAGCAGGCCAGAAGTGCACAGAAAATTGGGAGGAGACACAGCCAGGATAGCTGACCCAAAGGATATTCCATGCCATATGCCACCATGCTAGGTATATATAGCTGGGGGAAGAAGTTATGGCACTGGCCTTCCTTACACACGGTTACTACTACAAGCCCTGCTCTCCTGGAGATGGGTGATCACCTGGCCTGCAAATGGGAAGTAGTGAATGCTTTGTGTTTTGATTTGCTTGTGTGCCCAGGTTTTGCTTTACCAATTACATTGTCTTTATTTCAACCCACATGTTTTTCTCATTTTTACCCTTCTGATTCTCTCTCCCATCCCACTGTGAGGGGAGTGAGTGAGCAAGCAGCTGCACAGTGCTTTGCTGCTGCCTGGGATTAGACCACGACAGTGTCCTACAGGTAAAGAGCTGTTGGAGATGTGATGTATGCCTCCAGCATAAATCCTGAAGTAAATCACAAGCAATTTTAAAAATACTTCTGTAAATATTTTATATGCAATTTAATATTGTTTAACAGCAACACACCTGTAAACTGTAAATCCCCCAAATAGACTTAAATATAAATTCCTTTCACCTTTAACAAGTAATTTATCTCGAACAGACACCCTCCGAGTTGAATCGGAAGCTGGATTAGATGCACGGGGTCCTCTGACACCATCATCCCGCTTCAGCTTGCTTGCCAGAGTTAGCATTACTGCTGTCTTCAATCTAGAACACAAATATTCAAACAAAGTCAATTACCAAAACTAAAGTACGGGGGGTTGGGGTGTAGGGAGGGAAGGGAGTTAAAAGGTTAGTTCCTTATTCAACAACTATCATCATAGAACATGATGCACACAGCATGACTGTGATTAAAGACAGGGATGTCCTAGAGTACTTAAAGACTAGCAGCTTGTTTCACCTGTGAATACTGAGAGTCATAGTATGTTCAGCCAAGAGAAAGTTCAGTTTTGCTGGAGAAAGGTCAGACTTTCACCACTGCTTACAATCCGATTTCACTGCACCACCTACCACAGTATATCACTGCTTGACATAGCTCCTTTGAAAGAATTGCTATGAAAACACCCCTGACACATCTCTGGTCAGACTATCTGCTTAAGACCATTTGCATCCACACTTCACATGACAATATTCAGAGCTACCTTTTGGCTGGAGAGAGAGGGGGAAAGGGTTACTGGAACAATTCTCTAACACTAGGAAGTAGCTTTGAATCAGCTACCAGGACACAGGAAAGGAAACAAATTTAAAATGCGTAACAGTAACCCTTCACAGTATAGAGCAATAGTGGAAAAAGTTACATACAGATATTTTGTAAGTGAAATCAAGGGATCTTTTTGTTGTGTCAGTCCTCCCCTATAGAAGATAACAGCACTGATAAATAAATTACAATAAAAGGTAGACAGAATATCAAAGTCGCAAAACCAAAGCATGCAGTCTGTTATGGCTTTATATATTTTTACACTACGCCTAGTTGAAGGCAACTAATTCTTCTTACCAGACTGGCCTACACCAACATAATACTGACAGGATCTGTACCCTTTACACCCCATCTCCAAATAGTAAGAGAAACGTTTATCCTTTAGTCACAGGAGTTAATTCAAGAAAAGGAAAAAAAAAAAAATGTAAAAAGTCAGCATATAGTCTTTACGTGAATTAGTTTCCACAGAAGACCAGACAGGTATGATGCAGCAGTTACCGAGATGTGAAACAGATGCTCAGGTCACATCTGCTTTCAGACTGTAAAACGGAGAATCAGCAGAGATATTCATAAGGCAAATGATAAAGTCCATCAAACCACTAAGATGATCACACTAAAAAATAACAAGACTCAATATAAGATTTATCTGCCAGTTTCAGCTTTATATGTCTGAATGTTTCTCTTCTTGCTGTAAGCAAGCCCTGAAGTGAAGTTTAACAGGTCCGTTGCAACAGCAGATACTTCGCTTGTTCATTCTATTTGTTCTTTCTCCAGAAAAAAGAGTAGATAAAGCCTCTGGCCTGCCAATCTAGTCTGTACATCTGTAAAAGACAGCACTATTGCTTTCCCAAGGTTGAGAAAGCTGGCAGATTTATACCAAACATCAAGCCAACATCAAAATACCACTGAAGGGGCAAGGGGAAATAAAACAACTGACAAGACATTTGGATGTTGAGAAGAACATAACAGATAAGTATCAAGGTTTAAAAAAAGGCAAGAGCGCGTATTTCACAATAGTATCTAACAGCATGAAACTTTAGTAAGATATAAGAAGGTCTTCTCTGAAGCTGACAAGTATGAGCATTAGCTTCAAGATCCAGATTTAAAAAAAACTAAAATTAAAAAATGAAATAAAAAGTAGAATTCAGGGCAAATGTAAATCTCAGTTTCTCAACCAAAACATTCCGTAGGGTTTTTCTCCCACTACCTACGAGAATGAAAGAATAAGCAGACAAAACAGTCCTTTTTTCCTTAAAGAAAGGAAACAGTTGATTAAAAATCAGAAAAGAAAAAAAAAAAGAAGGGAGGAGGGGGGGGTGGAAAGG
>VZRU01011966.1:1121-20075 GCA_013398155.1 Pedionomus torquatus | reverse complement strand
GGCCGCTTGCCCCCGGCAGGGCGGCGCGATTTTGGGGGGCGGGGGCTCTGCCAGAGCGGGGGATGCTTGGGGCTGGTCTCCTGCATCCTTGGCGAGGGCTCTTCCTGTGTTGGGGAAGTCTGTCCTCTGCCAGCGGGAAGGGCCCGGCCGGCCGTTGCAGGGCCGTGGAAGTGCGGGTTGGTTCAGTATTAATTACACCGAGTCACTAGGGAGAGGTAATTAATGGCAATGTCACAAGAGGGGAAAAAGAAGCAAATAGTCAGCACGATTTCAGAAGAGGAGCTTAAACAAAGGCTGTGGCCTTTGTGTTAGTGCCTGCTTAAATTAATTCACTTAATACGTACATTTCAGCCAGCACCGGATTAGTGGAAGCAATAGTCAACCCGATTAAATGAGTGTAAAAAACTAAGCATCAGTGTATTTAATGATGGAGAGTGTATTACTTGGGTATCATAACCAGAATAACGTGAATGATAATCTTTAGAAACTTTCACAATTAGGTTAGATCAGACCCTTGATCTTTAAAGCTCAAATATGGGCATAAACTTAAAGTCTTCCATTAAGTATCTTCCAATAAATAACCAATAACCACAGTGTGCAATTAAAGACAGCTTGAAGCAAAGCTAGAGACAAGACGCAAAGTTTGGCAGAAAGCTATTGAGATACTCACTGTGTCCTAAACATTTGCAGGAACGGTATCGCTTCCCCTTCACTAAAACAAATTGGAACTTAATTTAGTAAAACCTAGTTAAACCAATACAGAACCACAACTCAGAGCCTTTCACAGTAATTGGACTAGATGGACATTGTAAGGTCCCTTCCAACCAAAATTATTCTATTAATGCGAGAGATGAGCAGCCAGTTGAATCGGCTTTTCCACAGTTTTTAGTTAACAGCCTGTCCACTTCCACTTGCTCATACTTTGCTTTTCAGCTGGAAAGAACTCTAACTGAGAGATGAAGAAAGTATGTGTATAGAAAAAGCTGCTCTCTGGCTTCAGCCAGGTAGAAGGCAAAGGGGGAATTCACAAAAAACCTCAACATGTGTATATATGCTGACAATGGCTAGAAACAGTGAACATGGCAGTCTTCCTTTTCAATCCCTGGCTCCATGGCTATGCCTCACAGATACAGCAGCTGGGATGTTTGAAAATTGCCAGCTTTAAAAGGAACGTAATCTCTAAAATATCTGAAATCCTAAGGTTTTTTTTTCTGATTACAATTTAATCCAAGTGTAACTTGATCCAAAATGAGCTCATCGGCTCGCTGTAGAGATGCAGGAGACGGCCAGGATGCTGATGGGGCACCTTGCACCAGAAGATACATCTTGAGACCTGCCTCCTTCCTGGCTGCACCACCCTTCTCCTTTGCCAGGAGGATGGGGACAGCATTTGTGAGCAGCTCAGACCCCAAGTGTCTTAGAAAAGCCTCTGTATGGTTCTGCTTCCACATTTCCATGTCAATGCAGCTAGGAACCAAGAAGATTGCCTGAGGACAGCTTGTGATGGTGTGTTCCCCAACCTGATCTTTATCTCCTGAAATCCTGCCCAAGGGATAACCACCCATGGGGGTCATCGTGGGTGTGTCTGGTCGTGATGGCTGTGTCCAGTTCAAAGGGGAGATTGTGGAAAATGGACAACACCACAATAACCAGGGGCTAACTGGATTGGTACTCCCACCTAACCACAGTAGTGATACTGTGGTCGATATGTAAATATGACTATAAGTCAAACATCTTACCCCTATAAATAGTGAACAGCCCAAGAGCCCATCAAGCTGCATGGCAGCAGGCTGCATGTCAGGATCTCCCCTTTAATAGGAACACCTCTAAAGGTTATTCCTTGAGTCTGAGAGATTCCTTACCACAACAGATCTTCGGTAAGTGACTAATAGCATCCTAAACTTTGAAGCTTCACTAAGATTATATCTTAGTTTGATTGTGCACGTGTAATCTTATAGACACAAACCATTGAGCAAATCTGGAGCTAGGATTGGATCCAGCCGCATGTAGAGTCCTTTCTGAGAAGGAGTTTAGGAAGCAAAGGTGTTAACTCTCTGAACTTTGACTCAGTAGGAGGGTCTCCCTGACAGTTCTGTCTCTTCTGGTCCTCTATGCACTAAATAACCAAATGTACTTTGCTATGGAATCTTCTTAAAACTGTCACATTTACTACCAAATTTTGTTAAATACCTAGTTTATATCAATTCATTTATTGCTGCTTCTCAGTTATGAGTGAAGTGCATCGCTCCATGCGTGACATAGCTGTACTTTCAACAGCAGTAAGCTGAAGCTGTTTCATGCTCTGCAGCGGGCTACAGACATGTTTTTGTGATCCCATCAGAAAGCCTTCTGGAACATACAGGGGCAAAAAAAAGATTGCAAAATCAACCTCAGCACTGCTATTTCCTGGCTTGTTTGCCTTAATAGCAACATCCTGGAAATACAAGTTTGAATATTCAATGTCCTAGTGCATCTTCTGCATTTGCTCATATTTTTTTTCCTCTCTGCCCACTACCAAAGTAGAAAATTCAATGAGCAAGCCAGAGTCACATTATTATAATTAGTTAGGCTTAAAATGCCCACCCTTAATAACAGATACGCTGCTCTTCAGAAAAATCAAGAAATCTGCTTCTATTTTATCTTCAGATATCACCAGCTGTCCTTTTTTTCTGTGGTACAGCAACTCAGTTAGTATCTGGTCATGGTGACCTATACTGGGATTAATAAAATGTTTTTATGAGCCAATTCATAAAGGTGCTGTCAACAAATTGCTGCCACCTCTGAAGACTAATTAAAGCTGAGCCAATGTAGTCTATAATGGTGTCAGGACTCCTTGTGTCCTCTGCCAGTTCCTTTTATTAGTGATGAGGAAAATTCAGCAGCTGATATTCAGTGCCCTTCTGGAACTACTTTAACAATTTCAATTTGTAACAGCGTGAAGAAAAGTCTTTGAAAATCAGATTAATATAACCCCGTGGCCAAGTTATTCTTTTTCTTCAGACAGTGTTGTTGTAAGTCTAGACAGATAGACTGCAGTGTTTACTGGAAGCAAGTATCCTATTTTTACCATGATCCCTTCCCTTTTACCGTGATCACCCACAAAACATCTAGTCTGGGAAAAATGAAGTGAACGTGTTGCATATACACAAAATACGTTTCGTAAGGGATACGTGATTCATTGGCACATTTTCCACTGCCATGTTTTCTCAACTCATGTTTATTCATTCTTTTGTTTTGTGTTTGACAGGATGTTTTTCTCATTCCCTCACCTCCTTTTATAACTTGTGCTCGAGGAGTATAGAGTAAGCTACTTGTGAAGCTGATCTCTCAGTCACTCAAGGGTGAGTGACTCAAGACCAGGCTCTTGAGAAATACCGTTGATTGACAGAGAGTCTTGGTTTTCACGAACACCAGCAAATTCAGTCAAAATGCTGCAGTGAAAAATTTCCTGGTGGATACCCCCCATCAGACAGTAGGAGTGCATGTTTGAGTCATCAAAGCAAGATAGTTTCAGAGGTGCTGCTGAAGAGGAAAGAGTCTTATAGGAACAGCACCTAATGAAATAACCACCACCAAGAGTAGTTCATGAAGTACTTTCATAATGTTGTATCTATACCTCTGTATTAGTACTCAAACACAGTAATGACTGGTTGAAAACTGCTAACAGTTAAAACCCACTTTCAGTTGATGCACACGATGGAGTATTTTATTTTCCCATCACTCTGTCTGTGACCTGACAAGTATTTCATGTTTCATATAGCAAGAATTTGAGCAGTTACAGGCATCACCTGGTGCGGCAAACAAAACTAAGACTTCAGGCAATTACCCAACAATTTTCCATTGTCCAAACGTGACTGTTTTCAATGCTAGAGAAGATGAAACAAAGCATCTTGCATTTAAACTGCCACCATCTGGGGCAGGTTTACTATGTCATTTTTTTATGCTTTTATTTCACATGTACATCTCTTTGCTGGGAATGAAACAGAGGAAGTCTGCTTTTTATTAAAGTATCTGCTTCTGCCTTAATAAGCAATTGTGGAAGTTCTCATACTGTCAGGAGCAAAGAGAACCCACCATTATCCTAACTCCCTCATGGGTTCTCTGAACATGGCTTTTCTATGCTCTTACTTTAAAAATTTATCCAGACACATTCCATTTGCTGAAAAATAAAGTAGAAGTCCTGACTGCTCACGTTTCAGTCCCAGAATTTGCAGTCTCCAAAGAGATGCTAGTTCTGCGTTTGTACTCAAGTGCTCAGCAAGCCAGGACAGCTGGGATCACACATCGTGCCTACAGAAAAGCAGGAGAGAAGATCTTAACAGAGAAGGCCACATAGGTTTAAGCCTTAAAACAGGGGCAAGTTAAAGAAATGTCTGGTTTTTAAGACTCCTTTTAGATAATGGATCTGATTTTAAGTACAAAGATAAAAGCAACATGGTATTCCACAATTTCCAGTGTTTAAACAGTGGAGAAAGGCAGTGGGCAAGCAGGACTTTCTGGTGTGGCAGAAAATGTGCTCACTAATAGTCTTTGCTTTCCGTCACCTTTTTTGCTTCTTTGGGTTTAACCTGTTGGCTTTCCCTCCCTCTCTTTTAAAAAGGAGCATTCTGCTTTTAGAATGAAATCATGAGGGAATGACCTGTCACACCAGACCTGAGACTGGCTTTGGCGTATCAGAAGGAAAAGGATGTTGTGTGACAGTAACTATGGCACTAGCAGTAACATAGCTGCTAGTTCATATCCCTCTAGCCAAGAAAAAGTAAGTATCACAGATACCAGGCACCTGAGATTGTTGCCACGTGTGCCTTCCGCACACTTCAACTCACATCTGCTGCAAGCCATTTGGAAAAAGGGGAAATCACTATAATGTCATTGAGGTCATGATGGCAACATCAGAGCATTTTTCAACACACAGCTTTACAAAAGTCATATGAAAAGGAGATCTTGAGAGTTCTTGCAGTAACAACTGGCTTCCTGTTGATAACTGCATCACTGTGCACACTTTCTAAGGAGAGCACTGGAGGAGAAACACACCAAAAGAGGGACATAACAGCCCTGTGGCTCTGCCTCATGATGATTACCAAGTGGCTGAGATTTGCTCTATACTTTCTAACAAACAAACATGCAACCCTCTGATTAAAATCAGTGTACATGTTTGACTGCTGGTACCTATCAGGGACGGCATTGACCTGGAATTCCCCTGCTGCTTCCCCTTGGCACTGCTAAAGCCAGGAACAAAACACCAGAGCAAGATCAGAATCAGATTAGAAAGGCAGGTTATACCTAAAGGTCTAGGAATTAAAAAAAAAAAAAAAAAAAAAAAGTCAAAACCCCCACACTGATACAGTTTTTTGTTTTTTGAAGGTTTGGGTTTCATGCCCAGACAGTACTAATCTTGACATTTCTTTCTTAAGCAGAGTAAGCATCTCTTTCCATCTCCTGAAGCATAGTCTGCCTGCAGGACTTTATGCCCATGGTGGTCACATCTGTCAGTGACAACCTGGACTTTGGAGCTGGAGCTGAACTATGGAGGAGCCAGCATGGCACTATGAAAGAGTGTTACATTTTCAGCTATTGGTTTGCATGGTAATTAACCCAGAACCACTTTTTCCTACTTTAAAAAGAGATTCAGATTATTTATCTCTCTTTTGCTGTGGAAACTTTCTTGTGGAAACAGCACTTGAAGCAGCATCAAGAAAGCACAATCATGGTCCCCCACCAACCCAGACATGTCCTCCCAGGTAAGAGACCATGGGGTAAACTAGGAACCTTGAATGACCTGGAAAAATATTTATGAAGCACACCTGAACCTTTCTCCTTCATCTTTTTTCATTCCAGCATTTAGGTGTGGAACCATTGTCTTGGGCCTGTGAAGGCCAGTGCCTTTTCAGAGCTTTGCCATACTACTTTGATGGCTCACAAGAGGCTGTTTCTTAAAACTTGAGCCTTTAAATGCCTACACCAAAGGCATTTCAATTACTACATTTTCCTGATCACTTTGTCCCATTTCTGGCAGGTTTAGCATAAATCTCAGCCTTCTCGTTTGCATATCTACAGTTTTTCCCCTCTCAAAGGCTATTAGATTATCTGTCAAGTCTGTCAGTACTGGGCCCAAAGGTTTCAGGTTTTTATCTGAAGCAACTAAAGACAGAGGCCACCCCCTCACAGCAGTCTTGGGGTAGTAAGGAGCAGCTTTCTCAGGAGAACATAGAACTCAAACAGATTTCTATAATAAAAAAGAAAGTGAAGAATACCCAGGGACCAGGGCATCTTCTCTGAATCAGAAAGCTGTCCTGGCCCCAGCCCCCAGCACTTCTATCAGAGCACGAGCGCAAAGGAGAGTCAGGGGATGAGGGTTGCTGGAGAAAATTCTCCTGATACAGAAGAAATGGTTCAATCATGGCTACAGAGGTGACAGTCAAAGTAAGACTTCTTGAGTGCAGAGGAAGCAAAACATTACTAATTCAGGCAGCAGCAAGGAGTCCCAGGAGCCTTCAGCAGCTGTCTATCTTTTGGCCTCTTCCTCTAGTCCAAAGTCCTGGGTTTTGCATTAAAATGAGTAACCCGTCAGCCACTCGTACATCTGCAGCTGAAGTCATCTACAGTTCAAAGTGAAGGTTATTTTTCAAATAACCTTTTTGTCAAAGCGAATCAAAAGCAGGCAGATCTCACAGAATGTTCTCTTCCTGGATGGCAACATGGGAACATCACAAAATGATTCCCAGTCTGATTGCTGAGAGACAGGAATTATTATTTTGAATTAGAAACAGCACTGAACAGGGGCAGAAATTAAAACATCAAGAGCACCCGTATCTGGCATATTAGAAAACAGTACATTCCCATATCTCCAGCAGCAACTCATTTTTCTATTCCTCAGAGTGTCAAGCATTGCCCAAAAATTCTTCTGACAGGTGAGAGCACACTTACTCCTTACGTATTATCAACCTGGATTCTGGTCAGAGTGTTTGGAGCAAGAGAATTTTATGACCCAGCAGCATATAATGTGATCTATCAGTAAAACTTGACTGTCAGATTTTTTGGGACCAGTGTTAAAGAAGGCTGAACTGAGAACCTCCCAAACTCTGCTGTTTTTTCTGTAATTTGGTAGACCTTTATTCTGCTTATTCAATAAAAGCACAAAGCTGTGTATACACATGAAATAATGCTACACATGAAATAATGTATACAAATTTCATGTGTATACACATGAAATAATAAAACTCCACTGCCTAAACAGTTCTTCAAGGGAGCAAATGAAACAGGCCTGGCCAGTGCATCTTAACCATGTCACTCATCACAGGACCATGATATTTAGTTGATGTTGAAAGTGGCACAGAAGCCTCAGCAGAAAGGAGCATCAATAAGGTAGTTTGTTATTGTCTCACCTTAGCCAGACACCTGCCAAATCCCAAAGGACCTTATCCTATTTTAATTACATTCTGCAGGATTCCAGGGGGTCTTCCTAAGCTCACAGAGATGCCCACACTGGAGGCAACACAAAGGGCAGTTTAATGCAAAGAAGATTTTGACACCTTCTGCCCCTCAGTCAATAGAAAGGAGACACAATCACTGCTTGCCACAAGGTGTTTTGTGCTCTTCAACTAAGTGCTCAGTGATGTTCAGAAAGGCTCTGACTCCCAGCATCACCCTCCCAGCACCCCTCATCTGAACCTGCAGGGAAAGTGAAAGCACTTTTTGCCCACCTGCAAGCACCCTCCAGGAAAAGCAGGGAGGCTTGTTCTGAGCTACAAAAAGCTGGTAGAGGCATTGGGCTGACATTGACCAACTGTGGCACTTACAGCTCTGTCCCTGTCCCCATCAGCTCCATTCCCAGCTCCCCAAGGAGCCTGGCCACCCTGTCGCTGAAGCCTGGGCCATCTGGCAATGGAACAAAATAGTCTCCTCAGCCTTAATTTGTGGTGAACTATGCTTTGCATTAGGGATACCCAGAAGTTAACCTACTAAAGGCAGCTGTGCATGAGAGCAGAGCAGGTATCATCACATCTTTTATTTCCTGCCCTTGCAGGACATGCAAAGCAAGGAGCACCAAGAGGGACATGATACCTCATGAGCCCAGTGGAGAGATAAAGAGGGACTGCTATTCCCCAGGAGTGATTTCTGCCCTCAACTTCTGCTCAGGAGAGCTGTGCTGCAACCATGATGCTGCTTGAGGAACCGAGCTGATTACTTTCCCTAGAGCCAGACATGGGGACAACCCTGCACCTTCCTGCCAGGTGCAGTGGCAACACATGCTATTTTGCAGCAGCTGTATTTCATGATGACTTGATAGGTAACTTAATAAGAGCATGATAATCTAAATACATTTATTTTGGGGGATAAATAAACACCTCATTAGGCTTTCTTCTCCAGATCTGTACCTCATTTGGCAATTGCAATGTGGCACTTTTGGCCAGAAAGGTCTTAAAAACAACCTCCCCTCGTAGATGTTGGCTGTATGCAGGCCCTGTGGAGAGGGATTTCTTCCAAGACCTCATAACCAAGGCATGAAACTCTGAGTGGTGCCAAAAAGAGGGGACACCAGGATAGACCCCTCCGAAGCAAGCACTGATAGTGTCTGCCTTTTCTTGGCAGCAAATGGCCAGACAGGCAAAGTATTGCTGCAGCCCATTTTTTTGAGAGACGATCTGGGCCTTGTTTTAACCAAAAAAACAGGAGCCTGTGTGCAATACCAGACAGACCACCAGGGCTTTCTGGTTTCTCCCAGTCCCAGCAAAGCTGCTCCAGGGAGTGTGGAAGTGCCTCTTGCCCAGTGGTTTCTGGTTTCAGGGTGGCATGGCTTGGCATTCTTGCAGGAGATCAGGCATTCCTCGCTTTTCAGGGTGTGCTTTTCTTTCCCACTTGAATTTGGTAAGGCCCAAGTGTGTAGGCATCTGCTTGAAGGCAGGTGCTTGGGGCTGTCTCAAGCAGCAAGAGCCCATCACTCCTGCAGAAGCAGGTTGCATCCAGGTGCAAAAGATAGAGATAACAGCATTTCCCCATTTAAGTGCCCAGCTACCTTAGTATAAAACATAATTGGAAACTGAAGGGAAAGTAAAGCTTTTTTTCCCTTCCTGTTAGCAACACATGTTCATTTTGACAGTGTCTTTGCAAAGCCTGAGCAGAATGAGTGGGTGGAACATTGGATATGCTTCATTACAAGTGTTCATGGTTTATGTCCCCGGCTATCATTGTGGGACGCCATGGCTGTGCTTGGTCACTGACGGGTTAGTCCTCAACCCTTGCAGCCTAAAAGCAGCAACTGTAAAACTACCCCAGCCTCAAGCATCTGACAGCTGCCCTACTCTCCTCTATTTCCTGCCACCAAAACCTGTGCCTTTTGTGTCCACAGGCCTTGGGTTGTCCCCAGGTACAGGTGATTTCTTACCCCAGGCGTGGCTGTCACATGTACATGCAACCACCATTGCTGGCTGCTCTCCCCTAGTGACCTAGGTCTCTCCCCTGGAGACCTTCTGTCTCCAAAGAACCATCTCCCTGACCTGAGAAAATGGAGATTGAATGAGGTTGAGTCTACTTATGAGTCCTTTTCCTTCTGTCCCTGCTGGGTGCCTGCCTTCCCTGTCTCTTTGCTCATCCTGACCTCTGGTTTGGTGGTTAAATCTTTCAGGGATCTTCTGAGAACTCCCAGGATAGCCAAAACTCGCTAAGACTTGCAAAGTCTTACCCAGGCCGTACCAGGATGTAACCATCATGTTAGGCTGTGGGCTTCTCCAGGTTTTGTGCCCTGGTGTCCACCACCCAACATGGGCTTCTGTCCAGGAAAAAGGTGGCCAGCAGGCTCCTGTCCACAAGTGGGCAGGGACAGCCACAGCCACAACAGCATCTGTCTGTACCAGAGGCCAGCCTCTGGGAGATGGTCAGGGTACATCACTAGACAGTTGGAGATGAACACATGTGCCAAAGGTTTGCTAATTTTCAAATGCTCAAAATTCACCTCAATGTTCTCCCTCCCCCTCTCCCCATAACTCGCTTTTCTAGAGAGATTACAAGACATAGTAAAAACATATGATGGCATCTTGTCTGTTTATAATATCTGTTTTATTTTTCATATTAAATAGCATGTAAAATAATTTATGCAGGAAAATATACATAATATACTCTGTAATAAATAGCAGGTAAAAAAAATATATTTCCTTAAAAAACCCCAGTGTTTTGAAAACCAGCAAAAACAAGGTATCCAATAAAACCATTCATCAGCACTGAACAGCATCTTTCAGACATGGCATTTCTTTACACCCTCCCAAGCCATTTATAAATACATAATAAACCCAAATAATTTAAAAAACTGTGAAAAAAAATTGCTCCCAGAGTTCACAGAAATAAGAAAAATGCTTAAATAGGGAATACAATCCAGCAATGCAATAAAAATCAGTTTTTCCAGTCGTTGGTGCATCCTTAGGGGCTGATGAGTGCCGTGCTGTGCCATGCCAGCCATGCTGCTGGTGGGGGCTAAGTGCATTGCTCCCGGAGGGCCGCACACTGCAGGTTGTCCAGCACTTGGAAGACGTGGAGGATGGCGGAGGCCTCTGCGCAGCCGGTGGTCTCCTGTGTTGGGGAGAAGGGGCAGGTTAGCACCGGAGATGGGGTACAGCAGGCCCTGTGCAGCTGTGGGGTCACCAGCACCCCAAAAACCTCTCTTCCTGCTGGCCTGACTTACTGTTTTCTTGGCTATCTGCAGCTTCTGCAGCCAGTGTCTCAGCTTCTTGGAGGGCTGATGCGAAGGAGCCTCTGTGGCCATCTGCAAGGAAAGTGGCTGTGTAAGGAATCAGCAGTGCCCTGCAGTGCTGCCACCAGCACCAGGGGCTGCTGAGCTGGCACAGAGCTCAGAGCTGGGGAGGCTCTGGGGGGTCACTCACACAGACTCGCAGGTCCTCCTGGGCTTGGGTGAGGAAGGCCAGGGGCCTCTGGTGTGTCTCAGTGAAGCTGGGGTCGTTCAGGAGTCCCAGCATGTCGATGACAAGATCCAGTTCGGCTTTCACCAGCATCATTCGGTCGGGCACCTGCAGGTGGGACCATACTGGTTAGGGACCCAAAGTGCCAGGGCTGCAGGATGGGGGTCATGAAGATCTACCCGGGGGTGCAGATGGAGGTGGGACCAGCTAAGAGGACGTCCCATCTAGAAGGGTGGGTATACCCCCTTTTTACAGCATCGCCTCGTTCTTACCGACAACTCCTCCAGGTTCCATTTCCGATGGAAGAGCCTGGTGTTGCATCTGCGGTCTGACTGCAGCATGATGCTCCCCTGCAGGCATAAACCAAGAGAGAGACTGAAAATTTGTCATCTTGACTTTTGGCAATGTTGTGTGACCCTGGTCAGCCTTGAGGGATTTGAAACCAGACTGAAATTCAGCCCAGCATCCTTCTTTTTCCCCAGACTCCCTTGGAAACCATTCTCCTCACCCACAAGCTGCCCTGGAAAGCTTCCACCTTGTTATGCAGGATCTCAAATTTGGCATCCTCTCTGCCTTGCCCCCTGCCAGCCCACAGTCCCCCATTGCCAGCAGTACTCACAAAGTGGTCTCTCATCTTCTGCATGGCCTTCATCTCGTGGGGCTCAAGGAAACGGTACTTGAACAGACTGCAGCCCTTCTTCAGGGCATCCTGCGGGAAGGCAGCCCCGAAGCTGGCTGCCAACAGCAATGCAAGCAGACGGATAAAGCTGAGGCGCAACATTTTGCTGGAGAGAGCTTGCCAATGAGCAGTTTCGATGAGGCTAAGGGGCTCCTGTGCAAGGACCCGGAGAGGACGAACTGGAGTGCTCCGGGATGGATCCACTAAATCCCCAATGTAGAGATGCCTGTCGGTGTGGCTGCAGGTGGCTCGTTTGTCTGTGGTGCTGGTGGGCTGGTGGCCACTTCTCGGGGACCTGCTTCACCTCCTTGGCTGTGACTGCCTTGCTGTCCCCTCTCCCCAGCTTTTTATACCGCTTACCCGCCGACATTGCGCTTTCAGCTTGACAGGAAAATCCGCGTCCCGGCGGCTCGGGAAAGAGGAAAGCGAAAGCAGCGGCGGCGGGAATCCCGCTGCTGCAGGTGCGTCAAGGTGCGGGCGGCGCCCGCCTCCCGCCGCCGGCCCCGCCGCCCACCTTGACGGGGTAAGCCCTGCGCCGGGGATGCGGCGGGATGCTCGGGCTGCTCTCGGCCTGCCTCCCCTCCAAAGGTCCTGCCCTGCCACGTCGAGCAGCGCACGGATGCCGGCAAGTGTGGGGAAGCCTGGGCACCACCCGGCCCAGCATCCCGCCAAAAGCTGCGGGGGACCCCCAGGCACGCAGCCCCATGGGGACAGTGGGCTCGGGGTGGCCGGGTGGGTTCAGTGCCTCCTGAGCCACGGCGGTTCGTGTCTCAGTTTCCCCATGGAAGGTGCAGGGAGTGGGTGAAAGTAGCAGGCAGGCACAGGCACTGCTCAGCACAGGCTGCGGGCATGATCTTTCAGTATGTATTATCCTCAGCGACCAAAAAAGCAGGGAAAAGGGTGAAAGTAGAAACACTCCCACCTAGCATTTTCCAGGTGGCAGGTAGGGCTGTGCACAGAGGCTGCCGGAGGTGAGCGGGGCTGCAATCCCTGCTGGAGCTGGCTGGGATTTCCTCCCTGTTTATCCTGGAAATGCAAATATCATGCATTGACATCTCCCTGCTGAGAGCTGGAGCGGTGCCCTATTCAGCAAAACCCATCCTTCTCTGGAGGTAACCTCCTGTGATGTGAAGCCATTGTTGCTGTGCTTTTACTTTCATGCATTCATCAAGCATTAAATATAGACAGTAAAGCAGCAACAGGCATAAATGCACTTTGCAGTGCCTCATGTGGTGGCCATAGAAGAAGGATCCCATTTTTAATGTTCGTATTTGAGAATAAATTGCTGACTTGAAGGAGTCCAAGCAAACAAGACAAAAATATTGCACAAGCTTGTGCAGAGACACGGCTACAGGTTGGCAGAACAGTATGGATATGCTGTGTTGAGTGGTTGTGGTGGGCTGGGACCTCTGTGGACATTGTCCAGTCCAACCCCTGTTCACGCAGGGTCAGCTGCACCAGGTTGTCCGGTTTTGACTGTCTCCAAGGATGGAGACTCCATAGCCTCTCTGGTCAACCTGTTCCATTGGTTGATCACCCTCACAGGAAAAAAGTGTTTTCTTGCAGTCAAATTGACTTTCACATATTTCAGGTTGTATCCCATTGTCTGCTTTCCTGTCAATAGGCACCACCAAAAGTCCATGAGCCATCCTCTTCTCCAGGCTGAACAGCCCCGGCTCTCTCAGCCTTTCCTCATAGGAGAGATCCTTTCATCATCTTCATTGTGCTTTGTTGGATTCTCATTAGTCTATCCATGTCTCTCGCACACTGGGAAGCTGCGAACTGGACCCAGCACTCCAGGGGTGCTTTTACCAGTGCCAAGTAGAGGGGAAGGATCACCTCCCTCAGCCTGCTGGAAACAATCTCCTTCTAATGCAGGCCCAGGTATCATTCACCCTCTTTGGCACAGGGCTTATGTTCAACTTGGTGTCCACCAGGACCCCCAGGGTCTTTTTTGCTGAGCTGCTTTCTATCTGGGCAGCTCCCAGCATATCCTGGTATCTGGGGTTCTTCCTCCCCAGCTTCAAGACTTTGCCCTTCTCTTTGTCGAACTTCATGATATTCTCATGTGCACATTTCTCCAGACTACTGAGATCCCTTTGAACGGCAGCATGGCCCTCTGTTCCTCCCAGTCTGATGTCATCAGTGAACTGTGGGTATAGTCTGCCTCATCATCCCGAGAAGCAATGAAGAGATTAAGCAAGACTGGTCATTGACCTGCAGGATCTACCCAGCCCTCCTTGAGGGGCACCTGCTGCCCCATGAGCAGCTCAGAGAGCTCAGGTCTTTCCTGGACCACTATGGTGAAGGTGAAGAGAAGTGGAGATGATGGGCAGGGAGCAGTGTGGCTTGGGCAGTGGCTTCAGCTTTGACAAAACCAGGTAGAGATACAGCTTGGAGAAGAGTGAGACAGCAAAATACAGCACTAAAGCCCCATAGCATGGTGGGCACAGGGTTTTTCTTCATGGGTGTTGCTGCTGCACTGGGCTCCCACCCAGGGCTCCTGTGCGGGCCTCCCCTACTGCTGCAGATTGTGTGAGGTTGGTAGTTAAAACGCTGAGCCCCAACCAGGGCTCAGGTTTTTCATCTGCGCTCTTGGTGAACATGACAACAGCTCCGTCTCTTGCTTCTCTCCCATTAAAGAAATGCACAGATTTAGAACAATAAATTTTATTCAACACAACAAGTTCATGATCAATACAACTATGAAATAAAAGCCCAGACCAGCATAAATAATTTCACATATGTTCTTCAGGCAAGGCACAGCTCAACTGGAACAGATGGTACCTTCACAGAAAATCCCAACAGATTTGGTGAAAATAAACATGGCCCCTGGTGAGGGAGGGGAGGGAGCAGGGGTTCTGCTACCTTGAGGCAGAGCCTGGCTTGTTCACAGGATAGGCACCATGGGGTGTTTCCTCCTCCAGACCAAGGTACAAGCCAGGCTGAGATCCCATTTTGGGATCTCCAGTGGCTGCTAGCAGCACTGGAGCAGGTCCCGAGCATCCAGACAGATGTTCAGTGCTGAGATGGTGATGTCCAGTGCTTGCTGTTCTCGAACAGCCCCATCTGCAGCCTGTGCTGCCAGAGTGGGTCTGGAAGATAGCCCCAGCCACGTGAGATTGGCCCCAGCCGAGGACAGCACTGGGGACACTCTCAGTGACACTCCTGTCAGATCCCAGAGCATCATCACATCACTGCAGAGCCCACCTCCTTTGGCTTCTCTTCCATGTCACTGTGGCTTTTATGTCCTGGGTGTCATTTCTGGTTGGAGAAGTAAAGTGAAACCTCATCTCTTCACACAGGCGAAAGGAGACCGGGACAAACGAAAGGAAAAGTGAAAGCCAAGCCAGGAAGCTGGGGCCACACACTTAGGGTGGCTGTGATGAAGACTTGAAGATCTCTTGGACACCTTGCTTAAACATTTGTGCCTCACTTGCTACCAGATGTAGCCAAGCCCATTGGTGCCTGGCTGAGCAGCACATCCCTGAAGAGATGTGGTCTTGTGATCCTGGGCATCAGGACACTGGCAATCATCTCACTCAGCAACGCCATGCTCTGCTATACCCTGGTGCCCAGCCTGGGCAGTGAAGCCTGGCTGCATGTGGCATGGCTCTGCCAAACCATGCTAGTGCTGGCTCCTGCCACGACAATGGAGAGTCCCCCAAAGTTGGCGCTGGCTAGGGACACTAAACCATGCCCAGCAGGGTCTGCAGGGCACTGGAAACCCACTGCAGTCATCAGTCCATCCTCAGTGGGTCCTAGCTCCCAGCTAGGAATGTGGTGCAGCTGGCAATGATGAAGCCCCTCCTTGGATTCCTGCAGCCCAGTGAGCTGGAGTGACTCAAACTTGCTTGGAAAAAAAAATCCTGGGTGCGTGGGAATTCCTGGGTTCAAAAAGAAAGCAAAAATGGGCAGGGCTGTGTGCAGGGTAGTCACCTGTACCAGGTGAGGCAATCACCCTGTGACTCATCAGCTACTGTATAACATGAACATGGAAAAGCCTTGGCCACAAGCCATGCTGCTGGAATGGGTAAGGATGGGCCCATGTGACTCCTTCCTGATCCCTTTTGGAGCTGGTAGGATGTATGGGAGGAATTGACTCCTGCTAAAGTAGCTGGTCTTGGAAAAGGAGATAAAAAGAACCAAAAAAGTGCCCCCAAAAAGCCAGCTTTAAAAATAAAGCTGGTCTTCAGTAAAGCCTTTGACACCGTTTCCCACTGGAGAAACTGGATGCTCATGGTTTAGATGGGAGTACTCTTTGCTGGATAAAAAGCTGGCTGGATTGTCAGTGCCATGGAGTGGTGAGGAATGGAGTTAAATGCAACTGGTGACCAATCATGAGTGGTGCTCCCCTGGTCTTGGTATTGAGGCCTGTTCTCTTTAATATCTTTCTGGATGAGAGGATCAAGTGCACCCTCAATAAGTTTGCAGATGACACCAAGTTGGGTGTGAGTGTTGAGCTGCTCAATGGTAGGATGATTCTACAGAAGGATCTGGACAGGCTGGATCAATGGGATGAGGTTCAACAAGGCCAAGTGCCAGCTCCTGCCCTTGGGTCACAACAACCCAGTGTAGCACTACAAGCTTGGGGAAGAGTGGCTGGAAAATTCCCTAGCAGAAAAGAACCTGGTGGTGTTGGTTGACAGTTGGCTGAACATGAGCCAGCATTGTACCTAGGTGGCCAAGGAGACCAACAGCGTCCTGGACTGTATCAGGAACAGCATGGTGAGGACTCAGTAGGTGATCATCTCCCTGTACTGGGCACTGGTGAGGTCCCACCTTGAGTACTGTGCCCAGTTTTGGGCTGCTTACTGCAAGAAAGACATTGAGGTGCTGGAGTATGTCCAGAGGAGAGCAACAAAGCCTGTGAGGGGTCTGGAGAACAAGTCTTATGAGTGGCTGAGGGAACTGAATTGTTCAGCCTGGAGAAAAGGAGGCTGAGAGGAAAGCTTATTGCTCTCTACAACTCCCTGAAAAGAGGTTGTAGAGAGATGGGGGTCAGTCTCTTCTCCCAAGTCACAGGTCATAGGACAAGAGAATATGGCCTAAAGTTATGCCAGGGAAGATTTAGGTGGGATATTAGGAAAAAATGCTTCACTAAAAGAGCTGTCATACATCAGAACAGGCTGCTGAGAGAGGTGGTAGAATAACCATCTCTGGAGGCAACTGGTGCAGATGTGGTGCTTAGTGATGCGGTTTAGTGGTGCTTTTGTCAGTGTCAGTGATGGACTTGATGATCTGAAAGGTTCCTTCCAGCCTAGACAATTCTATGATTCTGTAAAAGTCCTGGGTGATGTGCAGGAACCTTGTCCATGGCCCAACCATGCTGTGGCAAGGAAATCAGCTGGTCTCTGTCTAGCTGTTGTCACCAAACCCATCCCCACCAGGCTGGTGTGCCCACACACTGAAGTGCTGCCAGGCCCAGAAATCTTCACTGCTTCTCAGTGTATGCAAGCTGCATCAGCAATTGTGGTGCCAGGCTGGTTTGTGCCATACTGCATGCCTCGTGCTTCCAGCGCTGTGCCCATACTCATTGGTAATGCCATCGCTGGTGTTACATCACAGCTAGCTACCCACAGCATCATCCCAGGGGATACACTGAGCATCCTGCCAACACCAGGAAGGGACGGGCCATTAATTGCAAAGTTAATTAAATCTAAAAGTTTATTTAAATCTGCTTACTAAAGTAAGAAAATAAAAGAGACAAGCGCTTGTCGCCCAGAGCCTTTGTGCTGGCATTGTAGGAGCACAGACTGTCCTCTCCCTAGGGACATCTGCCTCTACAGGTCACCACTGTGGGGATGCACAGGCCATGCCAGGACAGGCCATGCCATGCCAGCTGAGCTGGGGCTTCCTCCACTGAGGCTACCTGCCTCCCATTAGCACCCAGCTGTGTCACCTGATACACTGTATGCAGGGAGAGACCTCTAGTGCTCCTTCAGGAGATGACAAGCCACCAGCCCTGCCCTCACCCAGCAGGGGAGGTTTTTAACAGGTGCTGCTCACACAACATGGACCCTGTGCAGCCCCTTCACCAGCAACCTGCATGGCTTGATCCATGAACAGAGACCAGCCTAGGATCAACACTGGTCTTTCCTCCCCATAGCTGTCCTCCTGGAACTCCACCATCCTCCTGGGACCCAGGAAGCAGGGTCAAAGGCTTTGCTCTTCAGCTTGGGCAGGCTGAGCGAGCGCTTAGTTACCCCCATGGAGATATGCACAGGGTCAAACACCTCTGCTAGGTCGAGGAAGCTGTCTTTGCACCAATAGTACCTAAGAGTCCAGGGCCACAGCTGAAGCACCTCCAGACCCTATAAATCTCTCTTCAAGTGCTCTCCCTATGGGAGGTTGCATGGGCATTGCTTCTGTCTTCCTTAAGGCGGCACCAAGGTGCAACAGTGAGGCCACATCCTTCTCCACAGCAGCAGTGCAGCCTTCTTGCCAAAGGCAGGAATTACAGGAAAGGGAAAGGTCCCTGCAGAGGCTGCACCTGGACTTAACATTTGCAGAAAGCAAACAGGAGGGGACCTGTGCTGGCCTACACCTGGCTGTGAACCCTTTTGCCTTAATCTGCCTCACCCCAAAACACAGCCATTAATCTTGCCTTTACAGCATAAGTGAGTGATAGCACACCAGGACAGATGGGAGCACAAACCTGCTACCCTGCAGCAGTGATCCCAGAAAGGCTCCTGAATTGCGCTGGGGGCTACTAACCTTGTTAGGGCAAAAGGAGCAGCGCTGGCACAGCACTGGCAAACCTGTGGTAGATAAGCTGCTGATACACCTGCACCAGCCAGCAAAGCACCAGGAATGGGATGAGATACGAGCAAGAACAGCCCCTTTCATAGAATCATAGAATGGTTAGAGTTGGAAAGGACCTTGAAGATCATCAAGTTCCAACCCCCCTGCCATGGGCAGGGACACCTCCCACTAGACCAGGTTGTTCAAAGCCCTATCAAGCCTGGCCTTAAATACTTCCAGGGATGGGGCAGCCACAACTTTCCTGGGCAGCCTGTTCCAGTGCCTCACCACCCTCACAGGAAAGAAATTTTTCCTAATATCCAATCTAAATCTCCCCTTTTCCAGTTTAAAACCATTACCCCTTGTCCTATCACTATGCTTCCTGACAAAGAGTCCTTCTCCTGCTCTCCTGTAGGCTCCCTTCAGATACTGGAAGGCTGCTATAAGGTCTCCCCGGAGCCTTCGCTTCTCCAGGCTGAACAGCCCCAACTCTCTCAGTCTGTCTTCATAGGAGAGGTGCTCCATCCCTGTAATCATCTTCGTGGCCCTCCATTGGACCCATTCTAACAGTTCTATGTCCTTTCTCTGTTGAGGACTCCAGAGCTGGACACAGTACTCCAG
>VZRU01011965.1:47136-61107 GCA_013398155.1 Pedionomus torquatus | reverse complement strand
TGGCTTTTTTTTTTTTTTTTTTTTATTAAAAAAAAAAACCACTTTCTAACCAAAGCAAATAAAGAGTACTCAACTTCTCACTATCTATTTACAATTCTTAGCCTACAGTCTGAAATGACAAGACAAATTCTCTTGTAAAACTGCAGCATTAAAGGGTAGGCACACCATTCCTCTGCTGCACGATTGTCACCCACTTAAACATACACATACAAAATATTTAGGTTAGTAAAATGAGCACTCCACATACACTACAGTGACAAGTTTCATAAAACTCAACTCATGTTGCTTAAATAAAGACAACTGCAAAAGGTTAAACCTCTCTGAACAGTAAAACTGTGTTACTTTTTTTTTTCCTTTTCCTTTTTTTTTTTTCCCCCCTTTCCTTTTCTCTTTTTAAACTTGCAGCAAACTTTCTACCATACCCTCCGCCGGCAGATGGAACCACGCGTTGAACTGCGCCTTTATTGCAATCACCAGCTCAACTGGAACGTATTGCAGAGTTTTCTCCACCACTACTGAGCTCGAACCGCTTTAAACGCCAAGATGACAACTGGAGAGCTTCGAGGAAACCAGGACTTTGAGTACTAAAACATATTAAGGAGTAAACAAAAAAAAACAAAACCAAAACCAACTCAAAGACCAAAGTATACTCGGGGCCAACCGCCCGGTCCGTTTCAAGCCTGAGCAGTGCATATTTCAAACGACAGCAATGGTGTGCCTAACCTTTGAAACTACCGAGTTGGTGGGGAGGGGGAGNAGATTAAGACCAAAACGTTTCTACCTGAAGAACCAGCAATTCCCATTTGGTCATACCGTGCTAAGTCCAGTAAGCTCCACCTAGTTACTGACCACTCCCACAGAAAAGTATCAAAGATAAAAGTTCCGTACAAAACTTATCCTGGGTCTCCATAGAATGAGAACGATATCATCGTATTGAAAAAAAGACACAAAACCAAAAACCCCCAAACCAACAAAAAAACCCCAACCCCAAACAAACAAACAAACTGGATCTGTGGTTTACGGAGTGCTTTTACGGTGTTAAAATGCTTATTCTAGCATGTGCTAAACCACTATCAAAATAGATTAAATAAAAACAACGACAACAACAACAACAAAAAAAGCAGGACTTGGATTAATTCCTGCTACTGGCAACTGTAATATTTAAAAAGGAAACACCCGTTCAGCGGGCGTTCGACCCTGACAGTATTACAGATAGATATGATGCAGAGCCTGAACTAGATCAGGCTACCAGTGTTTTACTTCTTCCCTGAACATTAACAAGCTCCTTCACTAACGTGGATATTTGGGCAGACTACTGAGGTTGTAACGTTTGAGATCACCGTTTTGTGGGCTTTGCTTATTTTTTTTATCCTTTTTTTTTTCCTCCTCTTTTTTTTTTTTTTGCAATATCACAGTAGTTTGTTACACAAATCCCCCCCCTTTTCCCAGATTAGAGTCATTTAAACTAGTTGTTGGAACCACATAGTTTAGTAAACTCAGAATCAAGTCTGTAAAAAGTGTAAAAGGTCACAAAGAACCATCGTTGTGTTGGAATGAGGCATACCCTAATACACCATTTAGTGTACCCTGACTGCTCCTGACTGCCAGAAGCTTGTCTTCCGTGAGATAAGGCTACATCCTCAAGCAGGTGAGTCTAAATATCACCCTTCAAAAATATCAAACAAAATTACAGCGAAGGTAGTGTTACAAATATTTAACTGACATATTCTGAAGGTAGTGTATGTAAGTTTTTCCCTCCCCTCCCCTCCGGGTGAGCACTAAGCAGACAGCGAATGGTAAGTATGATTAATTTAGAAAGAAAGTAGTGGAGAGCCTGATTAGACCCAATTGATTATCCATCTGTTAAGCAAATCTCTGAGTTCAAGAGAGGTACCATTCCTAAGTAACTTGATTTAGCTCAGATCTTTCAATCAACTGGATCAAAGAAAAGGAGGGGGGAAAAAAATAAAAAAAAAGATTTCTGAAGCATATTGAAGAATGACAGTCTGATTCTCACTCCAAAAAAGCCTGGTTTTAAGAGAGTTTAAACAAAGTGGACTTATTTCTATGAAGGCAGACATGAAAAATTCAAACTCCAGAAGTTGAGGCAGGCTCTCCAGGCGAGACGTCCACTTCCACAGATCTGCATTCTTTGTGAGGTAACTCAACTCTCTATTACAGAGAAACATGCAAAAGGCAAAAAGAAAAAAAAAAGAATAAAAAGGGGGGTAGTGGGCAGGTGAAGGAGGGAAACTGCGCCATCCCAGGCTAGAAAAATTTACAAATGTGACATTCAGAGCACACCTTTCACCTGCGTCCACACGAGTCTATGCTAAACTGCAAAGGCCAGGGCGTTGCAGCCGGCAGGAGAAGGGGGTGCGCTCGGTGGTGGTTGAACTATGCAGTAGTGCTCACCCAGTTTGCAAAGTAATTGGCACTCTACAACATCCCTACTCGTCTTTCAATTCATTCGCACTTTGTGCTGCTTCTCCCTGGGGATCTAATTCAATCTTTACTGCAACATCCTGCCCCTCCGACCTCATTAATTTCATTTTTTTCTTTGGAGGGTTTTTCAAAGTGCCCAGCCTCTCTTTCACTTTGTACTCCAGTGTACTGTGGGGGATCCCATAAATACTCTGAGCTTTGGAAACACTCATTTTCCCGCTCATAACCACGGAGATTGCTTCCTCCAGTATCTCGCTGTTGTACTGTCTGTATCTCCCTCTTTTCTTCCTAGGTTGCTTGGAGCCAGGATCTCCCTCTTGATCTGAGGTGGGATATGGCTGTCCAGAGGTAGACTGCTCAGCATCTGAGCCCCAGGAATCTGGTCCAGCATCCAGCAAACTTCTCCTGTTCTGTTTTGGAAGGATAGCCCTTAACTTTTTGCTAAGCGCGCTCTCCGTTTGTGAACCCATTACCAAAGAGCTATAGCTGTACTGGTCACCAGTGCGGGACTCCCATGAAAGGTCCATGCCTCGAACTTGTGGTATCTTTAAATCCACAGGAGACGAATGGCTCACGTCCTTTTTCCCATCCTGTTTAGTTTGAAGTGCCATTTTTTGAAAGGCAGAGTTTTCTGTAAGAAAAGGAAGGTCACTGATGTTGCTGAGTGCACCATTTCCCCTGAATTTCATGCGGCTGAAATTGAATTCGTAGTGTGGTTTTGCCCAAGAAGCCTCCCTGGATAATATTAAGTGCTGTCCATGATTCTGTAGTCCAGATGGCCCATGGCTGGCAGCCGTAGAAAACTGGTTTCTGCTCAGCAGTTCTTCACTAATCTGGAGTGATCGAGCCAGCGGTACTTTAAGAGATGTGGAGTGGCCATAACCTTCCCTGGTTCCATCCTGCAAGCTTCTTGGAGGTACCCCATCACCACTCTGTAGTCCCTCCGGATGGTGCTGGCTGGGTCTCCCAGGTCGCCTAATTGGATGGAAGGAAACTGATGTGAGCAGGACTTGCACAGGTAGGGAGGGATGGGTGAGGGGGCCACTCCTTTATTAGAAGGCCTTGCTTGGGTAACATCACTTTTTGTGTTATTTATTTTTCTCTAAATTTGTTTTTGGGGTTTTTTGTTTGTTTTTTTTTTTTTTTTTTTAATTTTTTTGTATTATTTTTTAAAGTCTCAGCATCAGTCAGTTTTAAAACTTGTTCGCAAAAAAAAGAGAAGCTTTTTGGGCAAAGAAAAATGAAACCTGTTGGCTGGTCTCTGGTTGGGTTCACAAATTCTCGGAGTAGAAAAGACTTCGCGCAAGCGTCTGAAAATAGCACCTTAATTACAAAGTAGTAATCGATCGCCATAGATCTACACACAACTGTGTTACTGGTGTGACGTTACCACTAAACAAGTACAGTAATAAAAGAGTAAGCCAAAGTGCAACATATTCAACATGCAAATATGACTGCCACCTGCAGTATCTAGGCATAGGTGGAAACCTTGGACGATGTTCACTTACAGCAGATTGAAGAATTGCTGCTCAGGATGAAAATAATAATAATAATAAAAGAATAAAATACTTTGTGGGCCTCAAAAGCATCTGCTTGACTTTCGTTCAGCACCAAATAGGAAAGCACTGCATTACACCAGACTTACCAAATTGCTCTCTTAACTAATTGCGTATATACGTGCCCCTGATTCTCATTCAGTACACAGCGTGGCTAGGGGAAACAGAATAATGATAATAAAAAAATAATCTATGTACCAACTGTCATCCGGATGAAGGGTTAAGAACAGCAGCAGCGCTACGCATTTTTACCGTCCTCCTTTCCTCACAAGTGTTCTTGCCATGACAGAAAGCACTACTACTGCAGATTACAATACACCCGGATTTTTAATATTTTCCTTGCTCAGCCCCCCTGCAGTAACTAAATCAACACTAGTTTCAAAATCCACCCCCAGACTTTTCCACGGTCAACGTACAGATCAACGGAGATGTGGGCAGTTCTGTTTTAATGCTCTGGGACCCTACACTGGTGTAAAGCCCTCTAGCCAAGCCAGCGTTATTTAAGGACAAGATACGGACTGCTGAAAAGCTACATTATTCTTTATAGCATCACACTGGGGTTTTAAATAAATAAATCAATCTTTAGAGAAAAAGACATCCACTGAAAGGACCTGGCACGTAACCCAGACGGTACTGAATGCAATCACTGCTAGCTTCTCTCCAGAGGTCGCAGTTCAAGTGGGCAACAAGAGTCAAGGATTCAGAACAAAATCCAGAGAAACGAATGGAAGTTTGCTATTCCCGAGGGCTCTGTCGAGCAGTGTGCATTCTCTGCCCCTCCTACAGCACCTATCGGCACCAGAATGCGCGCCAGTGCCCATCCTACACCTCAAGTACGGTGGGTGTTGGCAGCTGACTCGGACAGAGGGTCACAGCTGGTTTCACTGACACTAACCAGCCTCTCGTACCACACACCTGTACCAGTAAACCACGGGTACCAGTACCCCGCATCCTCTCTTGACCATCAAGACAGCGCCAGATGCCGGCCCTCTCATCCCTGCGCGTTGTCGGACTTTGGCCCTCACTTGATACACAAACAAAGGAACAAACAATACACAGCCTGGGTGGCTCCTGCTGCCTGCCTAGGAAAATAACGCTGGAAATAACCTGTCCAGGATCGAAAAAGAAGAGCTGCTGGGGGAAGGTTTATGCTAAAGAATCGTGGAAAAGCGTTCGGGCTAACTTTCAAAGAAGAAAACAGAGATATTGAAGGAACAAAGTAAGCTCGAAGGGAGAAATCAGAGAGAGCAATAGTCTCCCGAAGAGAAATGCAAACGTGATCTCGGTCATTAGCAGTACAGGGGATTGGTGGTGGTGGTGGGTCGTTAGGTTAAAACGTCAAATTTTTCAAAGGCTATTGTAAAGCTAAATCCAGCAATTCAAGAGCAGTTTAACCCATCTACTGTTTCTGCGCTTCAATGAAAAAGTTCCTTGTTCGCAGTAGCTTCAAGAAAAAAAATTCCCCCATCAACACCCAAAACTCGCTCTGGCTCCCAGCCAGCCTCTCCAGCACCGTTAACTCAACCTCGGCTAAGGAGAGCGGGGTTTAAACGTTTGCAGACAGTGACCGTTAGAAACATGAGAGCCAAAAGAAGTGTCTTGATATAACATTCTTTCACACCTTGAACTAAATAAGGCAAGGGTAGTACGCCACACAGTTTGCAATTTTTTTTTTTTCTAAAAAGCCAGTGCTGCACTATCATCACAAATCCAAAAAGCCACGGTTAAAGTTCTCTGAACTACCAGACTCCTTCCTCCTCCAGCTGCTTTCCTTTAAGTTGTGGTTTACGGTTGGAAATATTAACGAAGAGCATGCAGTGATTCAAGCCTAATTCTCCTCGGTTCATCACCCGAATCGTTGCTACCCCTAAAATAAATTTTCCTGCTGGCTAGACTTTCCCTTAAGTGAAATGAAGGCTAGATTCCACTGCAACGCCTTTGAGCCTCTTCATACGTTGAACTGAACTTGCATCTCCACGGACATCGCTCCTCACTAAACCCAAGAAGCAATGATGGAAAGGTTTTTTGGCTATAGACTAAAAATCTGCCAAAGCAGCAGGTACTGGAGCTCTAAACTGCAAGTGAAACTTGTCTCAGTTTGCAACGACTCTTCTTTGGCAGGTGGGTTGAAGGTATTTGCCAAAGGTACAAGTTGAAAAGCACATTACTCCAAAGGGTTAACACCAAAAGGAAGTTAAAATTAACAGGAGGTAAACACACAATATTTAGTCCAAAACCCCCAGTTTGAGAAGGACATAGTAAGTTGCTTTCTCTTACCCATTTCCCGGAGTACTGGAGCACCCTGGAGAATGACTCAGAGAGGTGCTGCCGGCACAAGGACTCTTCTTAGTGGATAAATCAAGCACACCGTCTGCAGAGACAGAAGAATGACTTCAGAGCTTGAAGAAACAGGATCAACCACATCGTCCCTTGACAAAACAAGCTTTTGGGGCTAAAGTCATATTTAACACAAAGCAGTTTCTAGTTTATTTTCTTTCTAAACAAACTGAGGCTTGGATTTTTTTAATTTTTTTTTCCAATTTGGCTTAAAAGAGGCTGCAACGTAGTGCTCAGTCACACTCAAATTTGGCAAAATTCAAAGTGCATCTGCTACAAGAGCCAGAGAATAAGAGAAAACCTACAACTGACAGTTCAGGGCACACAGCCCATTGCGTAACTAACCCTCAGTGGTCCAAAACCGAGACAGTCTTCAAATTCCTGAGATATTTCCCCCTTAAAGGAAGGCTTTAGGCCAGCACATGAATTTTGTTTGGTTTTTAAATCCAAATCTCTGTAAGGAAAATTAGGAGTTTTATATCTGAAACTCCCTTTCAAATGAACACACACATCTAAATGCAGGATGGCTCCTCACCTGGTATCCAGCTTCATCCTATTTTCCACATCTCCAAAGGGTCTCTACTGCTGCCTTTCCCTTCTCTCCTGTGCCATTTTACTCCCTCTCTCCTTCCGTACAGCAATTTGTTTTTTCCTGCTAGACTGCTTCTTCCATCCTCACTAATGGCACTTCCTCACGCTCACCCGTGCTCCTCTGGAAGCCCTTAGGTAAACTCGGCATTTCTAGGCAACAGAAAAGGGAGCACTTTTTGCTAGAAGAGCCTCGCTCCCTCTGCTCTAAAATGGCTCGAAATTCTGGTCATTTTAATAAGGGCAACATTGTCATAGAAGCAGCACAGCCGTCTGAAATTCCTGGAAACTTTGAAACAAGGAATTTGAGGCAAAGATAAATTAAGACTTGTTGGCAAGGTAAACTAGAGACATTTCAGAGCTCCTCACTCATTCCATCTAATCAAGTAAATACCACCCAACGCAAGAACAATGTACGATGGCTTTCAGATGGCTTCAAAGTTCTCATTTGACATATGGAGGGGAAAAAAAAAAAAAAAAAAAAAAAAAAAAAAAAAGAAAGAAAAAACAACCCACCACCACGATAAACAGTGAACTAGAATTAACTTATGGAAAGCTGTTCCACCCACTGCATTTGGGAACACACCATAACCCAAACTTCAGCAGAGCAGACAATTCAATCTGCCTTTTGAACACGACGATGCCGACAGCAGGTCAAGCAGCATCTCCTTTTCAAGCGGCTGCCCAGCGGCTCTCACGGCCACGCTTCCTCCATCAGAAGGGTCTCTACGACCTGGCACATCTCTGGGGGCAGGTAAAGCCAGGCTCAGATTACCCCTAACCCCCCGCCCCCAGCCCACCCTGGAGAAGTTTACAAACCTGCTAGAACAGAATTAGAACCAAAAGCACCACTAGCAGCCTTTCACGACAGCCTCTTCCATCTCTCATTAACAAGTTTGGCAAAATCTCTTCCCAATTACATTAAATGTAAATTGGGAGGGGAAAAAAAATTAATTACATAAGCAAACAGATTACTGTGTAAGTTAATATGCACATGCTCTAATTCCATAACAAGTGTTATAAACATTATAAACGATCTCACAGCTTTTTTGGTCACACGGTAGCTAGAGAACAGTTCTGTGCGTTCTCTCCTTCACCGTACAAGCCTCTAATTAAAACCAAGCAGAAGCCAAAGGCATTCTCTGCCTCTCCCTCTCAGCAAAACGCTACACAATGAGAAGCGGTTTAACATTTATAAACACGTAAGCGAGAGGCACTTGTGAAATGCATTTATGATAAAATTAAAAGAATTGCCCGTCAGCTACATGTACGGGTCCTGGAAAGAAAGACACCGCACAACCTCGCGCTGCAGTTCCATTACCCGAGCGTGACAACTACTGTCACCAAGAGCTCCAAGCGCAGGAAGCGGCCCGAGGCCCAAATTGCATATTTTTGGGACACAGAGAATTAACGTTTTTACAAAGGGCCTCTCAGAAATGCAAGTTCAAAGAATAAAGCGATACCCACAGCTCTGTACTAATGAGCAAAAGGCTGTTTTGTTTTTTGTTTTTTTTATTTCTCCACCAAGCACCTTTTCCACCCGAGGATGGACATCCTGCTTTGCACTTGATGGAACGATTCCAGGTGCTACCACTTTCCTAAAGAAGGGTAAAGAGGCGAATTTTAATCCTCTCAGTAGGATATGCCTCTGATAACCTCTATTCAATAGCTTCGGGAAAAAAGTTTCACGTACTAGAATGACTCACAGAATTTGCTTGTTAAAACCCATTTTTGATAGAAAGCAAGGTTTTCAAATTAAAACAAGCTCCGCAACACTGTTACAAGTCATTCAATCTGTGCTCTGCAGAACAAGTCTATTTTTAAGGTAGAAAAAGAGACGTTTCTTCCAAATGCAGAAAACTGGAAGTTTTGCACAGTTCACGGGTACCATTTCTCCAGCCTTCACAAAGCCATTTCTCACAGGCCTTAGAAAAGATACTGTTTTCACACTACGACCAGCAAGAAAATAAATCAGTCCTTTAGTCAGACTGCGTACTGGTCCCTCAGAAAGGAGGCAGCGTGATGGTTTTCCACGTGAACTTGTCTTATCGGCCAGCACAGGGTCTATTTTGGCAGGCTGCTTCTTGCAGCTCCCAGCAGGAACAGCACGCCTGTCCCCAGAGTTTGGAGCAAGTCCGGCCCCTTTGCCCTTCTTCAGGAAAAACAAATTAAATAAAAATAAATCACTTGCATCTATGGGCCTACATTCCTCCTAAAAGTCTTTTCTCTCCATATCTAGCTAGCCATTACTTTATCATAAAACCATCCACTGCTTTTCCACTTGAAGTAATCGTCTGATGGTGCAAGGAGCACGCCGTTAATGGATTGCTGTAGGATGCAAGACACCAAGAAAGAGTCCTACCTTGTTCACTAGGTTCTGACTGAGACTTTCTGACAGTAAGGTCCAGAGGTGAGTCTTGGTCAGCCATGAGAAGTTTGCTGAGCACAGGGTTCTGAGCAGTTGCAGCCGTGGGAGAGGAGGCGACCAGAGATGCTTTCAGCAGGCTTTGGTTCTTTGTGCTATTGGGCTGGCTGGAGTCCTGAGTAGAGCTATTTTTTGAGGTATATTCAGCAGCAAACTGTCGGATCATTCGCTGCATGATCTCACGGGCCACTAGGGGAATATTGGGGTCAGAGACCCTAGGACTGTCTGTAAATATCAGAGATTTATTTTTTTTACTTTAAGGAAAACAGCTTTGATATTAAGTCAGTGTTTATTAAAATAAGTCTAGATAAAAAAAGAAAAGTCAAAGATAAAATAATTTCTGCAGAAAATATACTTTAGTCTTAGAACACCTGAACAAGAACCATTGCTAATTCTGGTGTAACCTTCCCAAAATAACAGTTTCCCCAAGAGAAATCCGCAACCTCTTGTTTTCAAATATAGATATATGTGACCAAACCTTTAAGAGGTGTGGAAACAGAAAGGAGAGCTACATCCAAAAAGGAAATTACCAAATAACGAAGTTCATACCAAAAGAAGGGAACAGGTTATTTGAAGAATCGAGTGACTTACCTGCAGCTACAGAAGGGGAGAAAAGAGAATAAAGTTGGAGCAGCCCCCTGCAAGTTTATTGAGAAATAAAGCCCTGGAGTTCTGATTCTTCAGTAACTCACATGAAGATCAAACGTTCAAGTGTCTTTCCATCCCATTCTATCTATTCCTTTTGACATTTTTATCATCATCAATGAAGCACCTGGGATTACCCAAAGAGCTTTCATGTATAAAAAAAACAAAACAAGATGTACCCCATTAAAAGTAATTCTATACCTAGAAGAGCTGCTAAATCTATTAGTAAGAAATGTGAAATGGAACAGATAGACATCCCAGGTTTTTTTTAATAAATAAACAAATAAATCAAACAGGGTATAAATACAGAAGGATTTGGGCAACCCAAAAACATATCAGCAAAAAAACTCCCTTGCTATTTTAAAATAGTAGTAATTTATGATATGAGAACAAATCTGTATCTCCTAAATCACAGCAGCTCAGTCCTGCAACTTCACCTCAAACACCAATTGTGCTCTCGGGCCAAAGGAAAAAAAATATATAAAAAAAAAAAAATACCCCCTCCCCAGAAAACCCCTCCTGACCCCAAAACTGAAATTCAACACAAAGCAACACACCATAACCACACACCTCTAGAAAGGGCTCAAAAGGTTTGATTTTCTATTTCCGAAGAAACATTCAGAGAAAATTGTGCGGCAGAAAACCAAACAAATCTTTAAAAGCAGCTCTCAAAACCCAACAATAGAAAAATGTTTACTCCCTCTTGAAAAAAAAAAAATTGCCCCGCTTGAAAGGTAACGTATTGCGATTGAGCCATTAGGAGCATTAGCAAAACCTTCTGTGGGACATTTCAGCCTCAGATTTGCCTGTTACCACCATTTTTGACAAAAATGTATTAATTCAACAACCCAGCTTTAGCGGAGCTGTAAAGGTAGACTGACGTGGAGCTGAGTCGCCCAGAAACCGGAGAGCAGCAGTAGCAGCTCCTGGGTTTGGTGATGAAAACCCCGTCTCGAGCTTTACCAAGCCCAAACTGTTAAGCACAGCCTTCTACATCTAAGCCCTTACATTTTATATATACATATATTATTATATATTCTTGAAGGGGTATAACAGCTGTACACTTCCAAGATGTTTATGTCAAAAGGAAATCACTTTCTTGGAAGAAGTAGAGGATATTTTCTTGCTGCTACGGATGAGACACCAGAGTTTGATGACGGCAGCAAGAGACAAGCCAAACTGAAATTTAGGCACATTTACATTCTCGCTTTCTTCCTCAAACAGTCCACAAGGACACGAGCCTGGAGAAGTGTGGAAGGTTTTTTTTCTGCTAGGGTGACATTTCTCTTCCTTATATTTTCTATCATCTTTACTATAACCTGATGAGGGACATATAAAAGGTTCTAGGAAAGCCCAGATGGCCACGAAGTGATGGCACGATCACACCGATACCAACTACTTGACACGTGCTTGTAGCATAGCCAAGTGGGGCTGGCAGGAACTCAGAGCTCCCTGGCACCTATGTTTTCTGAAGAAGAGCGGTGCCTCTGCTCTGCCTCCACGTGCATATGCACAAGGGACTAATGCTTACAGCTGAACATATCGCCAGGGTCACGGAGAAAATACGACATATGCCTACAGCCACGCATCTTTGTGATCTGCAACTTCAAAGTATCAGCACAGAGTGACCACCGAGAGCTTCCTACACTGACTAATTCATGACACAAAACTCAATTTTTAGGCAGAAGGTTAGTTAACCAGCACAATAAAGGCCTCTTGCTTAACATAAAGCCTGAATAGTAAAGCTGTTCGAAAGAGAGTGGGAAATATTTACTAGTGCCTCTGCAGCATCCTTTGAAGTCAATCAGCTGTTTATTTTGACTCCGGGTGTCTAGGGATTGGTTAGGGTTGGTTTTTTTTAAAAAATAAACTGAAATAAACTAAACCAGAAATTCTCAGAGAAGAAAAACACAGCAAATATTTACCAGCTACAAATGGTCCAAAGCAGCACCTCTGAGCTTTAAACCTGAAGAGGTTTTGTGTATTTTATCTATACTGAAATCTTAGAAGGGCAGCATCAAACAAAAATGGTAGGATTTCATGAAAACATCAAAAAAAGTTCTATCCTGCCACGGGGGTAAGTAATGGACAAGCAGGTACCAGCAATCTGCTTCGCTGGGAAGTATGAGTATCAGAAAGAAGCATTACTGAGTCAGTGCCATGGGCACGAAGGAGAGAGCAAGTACAGAAGATTAATGGACAATAAACCTGTTCAGAAAGTTTACTGATCCTGCTAATTACCTTACCTATGTATTTTAATTACATGACTTCACGTCCTTGACACGCAACAGGCATCTGTTGACAGAACATCTGCATTTCCTCTGCTCTGCCTGCACTACAAAACACCCGTCTCAGATGTTACTGAGAGAGAGGATGGAAAGAAAACGAACCAACAACAAAAATAAAAAGAACTGCTCGCTGGTGTGAAGCTGGGAGAGCCCAGCACCTCCGAGCAACGCAGGAACGGCAGGGATCTGCCAGTCTGTGTGTCCCCTTTGGTACGACAGTGCCTGGGGACCTTGTGGCAGTGGACTGAGTCAGAACAACCCTTCAAGCAACCGAAATACAGCCAGGCTTGACAGCAACACATTAAGGATTCAGATCTGACTTCCTGGCAGGGTTCTCACCCCTTCCCCTATTACTCCTGCCCCGAGCACAGCTTTACCAGAGGAAGGAAAGGAGGAGCAGGTTAAAAAAAATCTCAATGATTCTTAGACACCTGAAGTGTCATCATCTTTCACTCTGTGTATTAAACCCCTCGTTAGTGCACTGCAACATCTGCCAAGAACTTTCCAGCAATTAGGAAAGCCGACATTTCTAATAACACCTGCACACAGGCCCTACATGTAAGCTCAAAGTTAAAGGGATGGAGTCTTTAATAAACAATTTGGAAGCAATGGCAATGCCTTTTTGTCCCCTTTTACCAGAAAAGCAATATGGGGAATAAAAGAAAAAAGTATATTTTCTCTTTGTTTTCTGAAATCCCTTCTGTATTTAAAGAGCGATGGGAAAAATTAAAAAGCAAGAAGAAACATTAACCTTAAAAGGAAAAAAAGAAAAAGTAGAAGAAAAAGAAATGCTGAAAAGGAAGACTTGGAATAAAAGCATTATCTGAACTACCAGTAGTGGTGCAACAGCTGTCCTTCCTGCCATCCTACACGCTTCTATACCTTAAGCAATACATAACGTGTAGTTTGTATTTGTTCATTTAAATCATTAAAGAAAGGCTAAGATACTGTTATCTACTTAGAACACCTTTAAATATTTTGGTCAGTGAGAGAAGGACTGGCTACTGCAATTTCTGATCTGTTAAACTGAAGCCTCTGGTTGGAATTACTGATTTGGCAGATTCTCACACGTGGGTTACACTGATAAGTGCAATGTACTTTGATTCAGGATGCATTTGGAAGCAACCTCTGGATTCACGTTTCTCAGACTGGTAAAAAAGACAGTGAAATGAGTTTTGTGCCTTCCTAAGAGCACAGTTTAACTGATGTAACTCTCCAGAAGACATTTAGAAGATTTTTCTAGCACTGAGCTGCTGTTGCTGTTCTCAGGATATTCTATAGTTCTGATTTTCCAACTCTTTTGCTGATCATGTTTTGAATTCTGTATGTATCCCCCTTAACATTATCCCAACAATATTTATACTGTGGATTGCTGGGGGCGGGTGATCACTACAGACCACAGTGAGAAGACTACTGACCTTTAAGAAAAAACACACTAGAATGCATCCCATTAAAATAAACCAAAAAACCCAACATCAAACCTCATAAAAATAGAAGTTACCCACCTACTACCACTTGCCCCCTCTTCCAAAGGGCCCCGCTCACCTAAACACTGGTTTCTGCTGGGTAAGAACTGAGTTCTTCCTCCAAAAGTGCAACACACCAGTGTTCTCAGAGAGATTTGTTTCAGGTCAGTATGTTATACTCTCTCCCTCCGTCCCAAGCCCACATTGTTGAACTGCCACAT
>VZRU01011965.1:6457-26408 GCA_013398155.1 Pedionomus torquatus | reverse complement strand
GGAGAAGAGAAGACTGAGGAGGGATCTGATCAACACCCAGAAATACTTCAAGGGTGGTTGTCAGGAGGATGGGGCCAGGCTTTTTGCGGTGGTGCCCAGGGACAGGACAGGAGGGAATGGGCACAAACTTGAACAAAAGAAGTTCCATCTCAAAATGAAGAGGAACTTCTTCCCTGTGAGGGTGGCAGAGCCCTGGCAGAGGCTGCCCAGAGAGGTGGTGGAGTCTCCATCTCTGGAGACATTCAAACCCCACCTGGACACGTTCCTGTGGGACCTGCTCTGGGTGGCCCTGCTTTGGCAGGGGGTTGGACTAGGTGATCTCCAGTGGTCCCTTCTGACGCCCTGTCATTCTGGGATTCTGTGAAAAGTCACCCCCCAAAAAACCAGAAGCAACAAGTCATAAAGCTTGCTGCCAGAGTACAGAGCTATAGCAAGGCAAAAGGCATCTCCTGCCTCCCTCCCACGAGGAGTATTTTTGTGTGTGTGATCTGATATCAAGAAGAGAATTACACAAAGGCATGCAACCTCCTTATCTCTAACCAAATGTTTCAGCAGCAGGATTCAAGAAAAGCCAAGGACTCTGCCATGGATGTCTCGACATCACCTCAAGGTACCGCAATCGCTCCGGCAGACTGAGCCCTAATCTTGGTGGGGATTTGCGGGGGTGGAAGATCCTCTGATTTGTAGATTCTGCATCACTAATCTGGCTAGTTATTCCCGTCAGGTTGTGAGCTTCTGTTTTACATTTTAATCAAGACCAGGAGGTTTATTGTAGCACTATCTGGTTTTCTTCACAGCCAGTCGCCACGGGTGCTTGAACTGACTGAAATCCTCTCATGTAAATACTTGCATTTTATTACTTCAGAAAATAAACCAGAAAACAGACATGACAAAATGGCAAGGAGTGACAGCAGACGAGTCTTCAATAACTACCAACCTTCTTTGTATCCTTCAAAAGGTAGTTTTTACTTGAAGGTAGAATAAGATCTAAATTAGGAACAAAACAAAAACCAAACATGCAGCAAAACCCTAAGAGAATAAACAATCTTTAACCCTAAAAATTGAAGGGGGAGTTGCTTTTCAGTATCTCAGTTCAAAACCAGCGCTCTTACTTGTTCAACCTCCAGGTCCAGAGTTCCAGTAAGCAACCAGGTACAGCTTTCACTGAGAAGAAACTACCAGCTCGCTAGAAAATTTATGAACAGATGAAAAGAATCAAATAGCCCAAGAATAAGAGTGCTCAATAGCACAACACATCAGGAACCAAAATATTTTTTATAGAGAGACCCAAACATTTCTTGAACTCAAGGCATTTTTTTCCCATATACAACAGTGCTATTTATTATTTACAGCACCAAATTTAAAACCCTGAAAATGATTTCCTGTTGGAGACAACCTGTTAATGCTTCACCACCAAGAAAAGTTAAGATAACATTCATTAACTACCAGTGTTTATCCTCATACCCTCTGCTCCCCCAGGACAAGCAGAAGAACAGCCTTGCAGTAGAGAGAATAGGTCTGCCTGGAAAGGCCTCCCACCCAACAGACAGGATTTCCAGCAAGGTCAATTCACTGCTCCTCTTCATTTCATGGCCACAGAGATGCTCGTCCCACAGATCAGCCAGAGCCAGATGTGCTCTCTGGAACAACTTGCTACAAGTACAGATGACACCAAGTTGGGTGGGAGTGCCAACCTGCTGGAGGGTAGAACGGCTTTCCAGAGGGATCTGGACAGGCTGGATGGATGGGTCAAGGTGAATGGGATGAGGTTCTACAAGGCCAACTGCCAGGTCCTGCCCTTGGGTCCCATCAACCCCCTGCAGAGCTACAGGCTGGGGGCAGTGGCTGGAGCTGCCTGGCAGAAAAGGCCCTGGGGGTGTTGGTGGACTGTGGGCTGAACAGGAGCCAGCAGTGTGCCCAGGTGGGCAAGGAGGCCAACAGCATCCTGGCCTGGACCAGGAACAGTGTGGGGAGCAGGACCAGGGAGGTGACTGTCCCCTTGCACTGGGCACTGGGGAGGCCCTACCTCNCCAAGTCACAGGCCATGGGACAAGAGGAAATGGTCTCAAATTGCATCAGGGGAGGTTCAGATTGGAGAAGTTCCTTCTCAACATGAGGAGAAACTTCTTCCCTGTGAGGGTGGCAGAGCCCTGGCAGAGGCTGCCCAGAGAGGTGGTGGAGTCTCCATCTCTGGAGACATTCAAACCCACCTGGACACGTTCCTGTGGGACCTGCTCTGGGTGGCCCTGCTTTGGCAGGGGGTTGGTCTGGACAATGTCCAGAGGTCCCTTCCAACCCCACAGCATTCTCTGACACATTTCACACTCCACAGCACTGCTATTTGAAGAGGATCAACTTCCCCCAGCAATTCAGTCTTGCCCTACATCAGTCTCTCCCTGCAACACAGTCACCTACTGAAACCAGACCGGCTGTAACAATTCAGCTGAGAAGCAGCCCAGAAAGGGTAGACACAAGCTGCCAAGCCCATGTGAAATAAAAACTGCCAGGAGGAAAAGCATCTCCCAAACCACAGTTTTGATCTACAAACCCTTGTAAGTGTGACTCAGTTTCACCCCCTTTATCACAGGAGGTCAGTTATATCATCAATCATCCCTGAATTAACTCAATTCATCACTTGCTTCTTTTTGGATCTCTTGTTATAAATACCCCTTTTGGCACAGATTTTCAGATTTAAGCAAGATTCTGCAGAGGGGAATGAAAATCTGATTCTACTTCGGACACTAGATTTATCACCTATCATTGACAATCTGATAATCTTCAACAAACAACACAGAGACCTGGGAAAGCTAAGAAACATTAAACGAGCAAAGATGTGAATATGCTATGCTTTACTTCTAAGGTAAAAACTGCCAAGAGCTGTTTTACTCTGTTAATTTGTGATTGCAGGAGTCTGTCTGATGTTAAATCAGCGTCCATCACAAACCATTACAGAATTGCCCCAGTGAAGAACATGCCTCTTGACTCCAGCCAGCTAACAGCATCCTGAAAGATCCTACGATACACAAAGACACAACACTTTAGTAAGTTAAGTGATTAGTTCACTAAAACACTAGTGAACTCTAAGAAGCTAACAGAAGAAAAGCATAAGCTCGATCATGGAAAGAAAGCTGAAACGCCAGCAGTGAATATGAAGCACTCCTGATGTTTTAGGTCTTCCCAGAAACTCTGAAAAAGTCTCCCTGGCCTTTTCAGATGGACTCTTCAGTTCTGTCTCAACAGAAGGGATGATCTAGGTGAAATCTGTGGTTGATATCGACAGCTACACGAAAATGAAAGGGGAACTGAAAGGAGGGCAGGGGGCAAGAGATAATAAAATAAAACTTTAATAAAGCTTCTTCTAGGTGTTAATCTTTGTTTTGGGGGGGTATCTGAGCACCGAAAGACATGAGCATGGAATTCTCACCAGCTGCAGAGCAGATTATAGTGGCTGTCATCACTGAAACCCCATTTGAACGTATACCTCACACGAGGCATTCATTAGCCTACGCCAGGAGGTGCAAAGGGAGCACAGCTCAGCCCAGCAGCACTCCCCAGCTTCACTGTCGCTTCCCCAACTATACCATCAAGAGCACAAGGGTACCAAGCATGCACATGAGAACTCCCACAGAAGATACAGCTGTATCCCTGTTGTTACTCTTGTGCCAGCAGAACTAAATACCAGTAGAAACACTCTTACCTGTTCTTCATTCACAGGGCGGGTTATGCCCATACGCTAAGAAAAGGCCACAAGCCCTGATATTCCTGCGGAAACAGAGAAGCATAACCACAGCTGCTGACAGCTTCCTAACAAAAGATCAGAGCAGCAAAATAATTTGCTGCTGAAATAAGTTGTGGGAACTGAAATTGCCAGATGTGACGGAGCATTCCTCAGCGTAGACTAGGAGCAGTGAACTACACACAGATGCAAGAGACCTGCAGTGAACAGCTACGACAGCCTGGCCTTTGGGGTTTAGTGGACATTTTCCCAGAGACCAAGCAGCTGATAAAACTCTCGCTCTCACTTCTGATGTCATCTTGACGTTTGCCACTATTTCACGTGGCAACTCCTTGAATCTTACTAACCTTTTTGCTTTAGGTGCACATTCCATAGGCCACGCCTGCAGCGTGCTTCACAGGAGAAGCACCCACTTTCTTTAGGGTATTTTATGCCCAACTGCGACTGAGGCTACACTGAACTTTTCTTTTTTGCTTCTTGACACCACGGTGGGACAGAAGAAAGGCTGCTTAACATCAGGCGCTTCTGTTCACACTCTTCGCTTTTCACTGGCGACACAAACAACTGTGCAGGTCCATACAGAAGGCAATGAAAAAGAATAATCAGGTTTTGCTTGCATTCTCTCTAGACAGGAACAATTCCCTGGCCTTGTCCAGTTACGTCAGCAGGAGCAAGCGGCAGGACCAGGGACAGCTTTGACAGCAACGCTGCGGAAATCAAGACCTGTTTGACTTCCTCACTCACTTCACTCTCAGAACGCCTGTCTCTGTTTTGAGACAAACAGCTGGTACTGGATCAGAGCTGAAGATCACATTCACAACAAAAACCTTGGAATTTGATCAATGTAAAAGTAACACGATAGAGCATAAATCTTCTGTGGTAGCCACTCAGGATTTCAAAGTTATGCCCGAGTATATTTCCCGGGTAGCTACAGTGAATTTGGTGTGTTTGGGTATATTTAACAGTTTACATTGCACTTAACTGAGAAACACACACAGCAATTTCAGCTCCTGTCATCATCAGCTTGAAGTATTCCTCCAGCCTAGCAGCTCTGTGCAGCTTTTTGGCACTGCCCAGCCTTCTCCATCTCATTCACTCCAGACCCTTTAGTAATTCCTGAAGGGCAGCACTTTATCGGCCTTTCATAATCAAGTCAGTCAAACATTTAATTCCCTGCACTGGTTCAGGCCACCTTATTACCTCACAACTTTCATCTCTAGTCTAGTTGAAGTTCTTTGCTTGAAAGCAGCACGTGTCACCTGCACTTCAGCAAAAACAACAGCCCCATACGTTCCACACACCCAGCTTCTCAACATCACCAAACTACCACGCGATCTCAGAATATGCTCACAGTTAACCAAATCAAGGATTTCTAGCCAAGAACATCAAATGGCTAAAGAGAGCATCTGGAAAACAGCCAGCCTAGCTTCAAGTTTAAGACTGGTATCTCAATAAAAAGGTCTTAGCAGACCTGCTATTGCCCTGTTTAGGACGCTCAGCAGATCTAAATACAACTCTTTGGTTCTAAGTGAAGAAACACCAGGAGAACACTGATCCTTCTCAGGAACTGCCTACCCAAAAGTTCTTTGTTCAAAACCTGAGAGTTAAATTTTCCAGATGATCTACACACCAATGCCATTAGCTGGGCATTCCACACTAGGCTGTACTGCTAAATCCACTGTATACTGAAACACCTGTAACAACCTCTGACCGAGGAAACAACAGAAACCCTTCCCAGTTTTGAACACCGCTTTGCTAGAAAAGCTTGAGCTTTTAAGATGAGGCACGCCATCCACTTGGATCCGAAGCAGCTCTTTTTGTAACTTCTGAGGAGACTTTTCCGAGTAAAATCTCCAAGATGGGATTTCCTAATCCGTGGCCAGGAATCGCCGCAGCACAGCCAGGCCAACAGCGAAGGAGCCCCATAGGAACTGCACTTCTGCAGGCTACATGCTAATTATCTGATCCCAGGGGATTAAAGAGTAGCACTAACTGATACTCAAAGTTACAAAACAGGTTGATATCTATGACACTTTGTAAATATCTGCCCTTAAGGTCATTTTCCCCCCCTGCAGAATTCATCCTATGTATTTTTTTTCTAAATGAAAAAATAAAAAAGAAGAGTATCATGCAGATGTAATGAAGAAAGCCTGGCACAAAGAAGGAACGAGAAATTGCACAAGACGGTGTGTGCAAGAAGCATAAATAACAATTTCATGTAAGTGCCTTGTTCCCCACTACAGTCAATTTTATACCTTCAATCCTCTGAAGGCTATTTCAGATATAGTTGATTTTTCATAAAGTCTTCTTCGACACCAGAAACATTTCCAGGCTCCAGGAACATTACACCATTAGAACTCCTTGTACTTCAGTAGATTTGATAAAATAAACAGTAGTATTCACTGAGACTCAAAATTCCCTTGAAAAGCTCACAAGCAACCGTAACAAACTTGTTCTATAAAAATCACAGGAATAATACTGGAAGGGGCGAGTGAAGGAATGAGCCACTAGACCGAACTGCAGCAGGACACCAGAACAAGCGTTGCTAAATAACCACACTTTCCTATCACAAGTTCTTCTGAGAACATCTGCCCGAGCAGCCAAGCCAAAGAAGAACCACAGTCTCACCTACATTTACTACCCATGGGCAGAGCTGGACAGCACAAATGAAAATCCAAGCTATAACCAAACCATTCTAAACAGTTCACCCAGAAGATGGGCACCAGTTTCAGCACGATTAACTCAAACCACACAAAGAGAAGGCTCCTTTCACGTACAAGTGGAAAAGAACAGAAGCGGCCTAGAAAATTAAGGCTGCAAAGATGTACAGCCACACAACAACACTGCATTCAGCATCAAATTCACTCCGGTAATTTAAATAGTTGCTTATAGTAATGTTTCAATAAGTAATTCAATTAAATATAGTAGTAGTTAAATACATGAGACACTCCAAGAAGCGGCTGAGTCAAAAATACATATTTAAAAATAACACATTAGTTTAATGCCGACTTCTTTATCTCTGAACTGCTAATTACAGCCAGACAATTGCTTACGTAACAGAAAACATGCAATATCTCATTTTGCAATAACTACACAATCACAAAACACATTTGAAAGGAAGCCGCGTTATCAAATCTGTAAGGAGAGCTTAGCACCAGGTTCACTCTTCCAGACAACTGGTTCCTTCCAAGTACCACAATACCGTGCCCTGCCATGCAGGGATTCAGAAAACTTCAGTGTGCAATTTTAATTTTTTTTTGGTTAACACTTATCTGTAGAAACACTTGCATCAAATATTGGATTATTTCAAGTATTTAAAAATCTCTCCTAGGGCCCGTATTCATGCATTCAGAAGTCTGAAGTGGTCTTTCATAAATATCTTGAACACAGTCTACAGATTTTATATGTTCTTGGATTAACCTACAGTTAATCTTATTAGACAAAGAGCCAAGATTTTCAAGAATGAGAGCTAAAGCTATAACACTAAATAAGTCTGGCTCATTTAAAAAGCAAGCCTGAAATTCTTCCTACTCCTGCATCCATTTTAAAATCACCAATAAGCACCAGACTGCAGAGAAACCAATTCTACCAGCAGGCTTCTGAATATGCATAACGCCAATAAAGCTAATTACATTTTAAAAAAATAAATAAAATAATCTATGTGCAATTAAGACACTGGCAACATTTTAATGCAAAAAAATTGTTTAAATATACTAACATCCTAGTCTTGGGATATCCAGTCAAGCTACGCAAAGAGATGGGTTTGTCCCTTGCATACTCCCAAATGTGGAAGTAGGATCAGAAACTGGATCTGGAAGAAAGGGTAAACAGCATGTTAGTCAAATTCACAGAGGATACTACGTTCGGAGATGTTGCAAATATTAGCGAAGACAAAATACATAAATGACCTAGAGAGAAAAATCAAATTAGTTTGGAAATAAAACTGTCTCACAAAAAATAAATTTCAAACACTCAGTGTAGAGGAAACACGGGGACGGGGTAAGAAAAAGTAAAATGAAAGAAACCCAGAAGCAGCAACAGCGGACAGTCAGCTCAATATTTGCATTGAGAAACAGTTTGGATTTGCAGAGGCATCAAACAGAGCAGGGAAATTAAAGTTCTTTCTACACTCTTTGAGCCAGTAACAATAGCCATCTCCTTACACAATTGCCAGGGACTGAAAAATTCCCCTTCACTCCCAGCAAGTGGAAAGCTCGTCTCAACAGCAAATCAAGTTCTGCAGGAGGTAGGGTTTAATTTTTTTTTTTAAAAGCAAAGTTAACATACGGTTAGCATAAGCCTACGCAGCAGGTTCTTCCAGTACTTCTGCTGTTCGTGGCTTTGTACAGAACAGGAGGAAGCTAACAAAATGAATCCATTTTTACAGGTGCAACTCAACCTCGTATTGTTCAGATTTATTCATGTGGTCCTTGAGGGGGGGGTGGAATAAAAAAAAAAAGAAAACAAAACCCAAACCAGCTAGTACAACTACTAAATACAAAACAAAAGAAGAAGAAAAAAAGAATAAAAGCCCTTTAGCCTTTACTTCTGCCTTAGTTACTTTCCTGAGAATGACATCTACTTATCCATCACGGTAGATGTCTGCGTGATCCTGTTTTAAGGGCAGAGGCAAGAGCAGGAAAGAACTGCTTCCACTCCTAGCAAGGCTGGCGGAGAACCCCCACCTCCAGCAGCCACGGCAACACAAAACGCAGAAGTTTAAGTAACCGGCACACACCTTCAAGGATTGTCACGCCTTTGTTCATCAGAAAGGCTTCCAGGCACAAACTAAGCACCTGTTTCATCCAGAAATAACAGAATAGGGTGATTTTGGAGGATTTATTCTTCCCTGTAATGAGGCTTCAGCGAAGCGACTACGTAAATGGTCTATACTCAGGACAGTCCGCAGATCAAACAGAAAACAACAAAAAAACACCCCAACCTTTTAAAGGAAGCTGTCTTTCTGCCTATCGTGTTGCTGAACCTGAGGACAAGCTCCAGCATGGAGGCTCGTGCTTCAGTTCATGCATCTCATCATCACGCGAAAACAGGAGACCGAAGGTTTTCCCTCCTCTTGACAACCGCTAAGCTCCGCGATTTCTCAAACAAGTCATCTTCGGAACATCTAGGGCTTCTGCTTGTGGTGTGATGGCAAGAACAAAGAAACAGCTCCTACCAGTCGGCCTCATCTTTGACACAGACTGGTTAGTCCTGCATATTTCAATCTCTCAAGCTAACGGCACGTGAAGCTTCGCAGCTTTTAAGGGTACTGTAGTGCCATTTTAAAGCCATGCCAACTACAGTGCCAGTACAGAGCTCGCCCACCTCATTCTGCTGAAGAACTCAGAGCATTTAGGAAGATGCGAGACTGGACATTAAGAAGAACTGATCTATGCTTTTTTTTTCACCAGGGGACACTGGTAGAGACTGTAATCTTTTACCCCTTTTTGAAGGATTAGTGCTAGCAGGATGAAAAACTCATGGAGGCAAATTCCAATCAAGCCTAAGGATTCAAAGCAGAGTCTCATGAGCGTATCTTTCTTTCAGCAGTAACAGCAAATTTCACAGAACTTCCCTTTTCTGCTCCATCACTCATTCCTGCCCCTGCACTACGGCAGTTACACTGGTGCAGGTTGATGAGACTGCACAAGGGACACCACTAGGGATTCTGCACACACACACCCTTTTTGCTTTTTAGAAGGAGTAACTTCTGCAAGTTCACCTGGCATAATACTGGCTGTTGAGGGTCAAGACAAATGCTTAACTAGCCCAGAATCCCAATTCCAATAAGGGCAAAGTGTAAGTGGCCACCCAAGGCGTTGCCTTAAACTACACCCATGTGAACAGCCTGCCCAGCAAATCCCAGAGCACGTCAGTTTAGGAACCACAAGTGCAGTTACTGCTTAAGAGACTGATCGAGAACAGAGCGTGCACCAGGAATCACAGAATGGTTAGAGTTGGAAGGGACCTCAAAGATCATTGAGTTCCAACCCCCCTGCCCTGGGCAGGGACACCTCCCACCACACCAGGTTGCTCCAAGCCCCATCCAGCCTGGCCTTGAACCCCTCCAGGGATGGGGCAGCCACAGCTTCTCGGGGCAACCTGGGCCAGGCTCTCACCACCCTCACAGCAAAGAGGTTCTTCCTAAGATCTCATCTNGCCTGTCCTCACAGCAGAGGTGTTCCAGCTCTTGGATCATCTTGTTGGCCCTCCACTGGACCTGTTCCACCAGGTCCATGTCCTTTCTCTGTTGAGGACTCCAGAGCTGGACCCAGGACTCCAGGTGGGGTCTCAGGAGTACAGAGTAGAGGGGGAGAATCCCCTGTCCAGTAAAATCACGTACTCAAATTTGTTAGACATAACTGCCTTGGACTCCTTGTACGTGACAAAACCAGATGTGTATTACAGCAAAGATGATGGAGACTCAAGGCCTGTTAGAACAGAAAGGAGCTGGAGCCAACACCAGCCTGTGCTGTGTAGGTTCTACCTAGTGTGCTGCTGAGAACAGAGGAGCAGGTCTGCTCCCACAGCAGAGACCACATCATGGATCATGGAGCTCCAGTGAAAAAAACAAAGGGAACTACTGCAGAATGAGCAAATAGACGTATTCTGGGAATAGTTCTTATTCTGGTACTCTCTCCTCAACACTGTCCTGGTATGACATAACCCTGTTGTGTTCCTTGGTCAACCAGCAGAGCCAGGGGTTGACAAAGCACAAGCACTTACTGCCCTTAAACCTACTTCTTTTTTTTTCCCCCAATGACTGACTCCTGTTTGGAAGCAAGCCCTATGACAGCTTTTCCCTCCTGTGTAAAGGACCCCTACACCAGTAGCCATGAGGAACATACACCCTGACTGGATGGCCACATGGAAAGCCTAGCCCAAACCTGCTTGACTCATACATCTTGTGATGAACCCACGGATCCTCTGCAGTAAGGATTGTTTCTTGGGGAAAAGGGAAGATAAAGACTAAAACAAGAATGTTTCACATTGGTCTGGTGCAACAAGGGTTCAACTACTCTCAGGAGATGTCCATGCCTAGAGAAGTACTGCCACTGGGTAGAACACTGCCCTTAAAGGTGCTGACCCAGCAGTGCCCCACCTCTTCAACCGGCTTCATAAACCTAAAGGGGTATGGTACCCGACCAGGGATTGTCCTCATTTCCTCAAAGCCCAAATGCACAGATCACCCGTACGGGTCAAGAAAAACCCTTCCCCCAGTCTAAAATTCAGAAGTGTGACAACTCCAATCCAAAAGGAGAAGAATTAAGATTACCATTACGCTATAGAAACCCAAACCAGGAAATATCTGTGACAAACATTACCATAAAGAAAGACTCAGCTGTTTTGCTCTCTGGAAATCACCTTTTGCCAACAGTAACTAGCGATGATACAAATGTCTCCATTACAGCATCACTTTCTCTGTAATCTTCTGAAGAACAAAGGCAATGGATAGAAGATTTTTATCTACTGACTGGAGACATACTGCAACTTACTCACTAGCAAAGCATCAGGAGCAGAAGGAAGCTTGCCTGACTCATGCACTTTAAAGGGGGGAAAGCAATCCAACAGCAGTAAAACGTATGACTGCAAAAATATATAGTTTAAATGGTTAATTACAAGGAGCAGAGTGAGACAACTCAAAATTCCACAACTCACTTATCCCAAGGTACTAGAAGACAGATTCCTGCAAACTGAAGGTTAGCGTTAGCAGGAGAGTCCGTTCTGCAGCACGTCCCCAATGTTTTGAAGCTATGATTACTGATTACCTGGCACTTTAATCCATGATAAATCCACCTCTCCGCTGAAAGGGCTGATCCCCCTCATCCTCCCCACCCCCCAGATGCTCACTCATCTTGCATTTGCATGTTAACATGACAAGATGGTTCAGGGATCAGTTCCCTGATCCAACCCACCACGCATCTACATAAAGGGAGGGCACAAGCGCAACCAGGGTGCTATGATTACCCTCTCTGCTGTATTTTAAACCTACACTAGATTTAAAACTACCATGAACTGTGTTTTTACATGAAAATTCACTGTCATTGCTATGCATCCCTTGGATATGTATTCTATTCTCCTGCGGTGGAACCAAGGCCTTTCCTGCAGGACCTTGTATATTGACCATCATTAAACAACTGCACTCTCCCATACCGCTCATTTAGGTCAAATGACGTAAAGCTGTGATTTCTCAGAAATTACCACCAGAGTCACTGCCCAAACCTGTATCTACTATAAATGCAAAACAAATTTACAATTTGGCAAGGTCCGTCACTGGACTTGCGGTTTCTTCAGAGTCATGGTGAAATGCTCTGTAACAGCTGCTCTTGCATAACCTCACCTTTATTTAACAGATTAAAACACTCAGCTGAACGTTTCCTGTAGCATCTATAAACTAAAACAAAGAATTTTCAATATTGAAAATATTGCACAGAGAGTAATTTCATGCCTTCTCAGAAGTATGACCCTCTAGAAACTTGCTTACATTACTGTGATGCAATACAGTTGGAAAAAAAGTAGATAGCATAATGTTTAACTTTATTCTGGAAAAAGAATAACCCATGGCTCATAAACCAACAGTGATTCTATTAAATATTCTTGAGGTGCGTTTTCTAATGTTGATTTCCTTAAACGTAAGATTCTCTGATGCATCCATCTGGGCAAGTCTCTATGCTGTCCTGAACCTTAACTCATTAACTGAAAGCAGTAAGCTTTTGGAACAGCTTTTTCCAAATAACTTCTATTTGGCTTTCTAAGCTTAAAAAAAAAAATTAAAAAAAAGGGAAAACAAGAAAAACAAACAAAAAATAAATCCCACCAAAACAAAGAGAACCCACAGAGAAACCCAAACCACAGAACCCGCCTGCCTTCTCCCATCAGTCTCTCCCCAAACACTATCCCCAAAGCTTCACACCAAAATGCTAATAAGCAAAGGCTTCAAGCAAATATACTTCTGTGTCTCTCATGGGAGGATGACAGGCATTTACCTGAAACTGGTTTGCACCCAGAGTGGGAAATACCTTCTCCATTTCCCAAAAAATGCCTTAAGATGTTTTTGGAAGACTATCAGAGTTTAGTCTGTACTTTCGGTACCTTAAAAACAAATAGCCATGATTTCCCTTCAGACAGGTCTCTTAAGTTACGCTTACCCACACCTCACCAAAAAAGAAAAAAAAAAAAAAGAAAAAAATCCAATCACCACATCACTAAAAGCATCTATTTAAGACTATATTTTTATGCAAAATTTATTTTGATGCTCTGGTTGACCTTCCATTTTTCTTGTCTCTGGAGTTCACAGAAACATCCCTCTGCTAAGCTCCCCATTGAGTAGGGCACTCACAGCCCACTCAGTTTAGAGGCAGAACAGCAGCAACTTCTTAATTCTCTGTTTTAGGCGCAACTTTACATTCCTTCAGTGGATTCAAACAAGGCAAGTAATTACACAGCTATTAAAGTTTATCATCTTTTCTAAAAGCATTCCTTGTTAAGGTTGACCCTCATTTATGCTAAACCTAGATTTTCAAGGGAGACCTAGTTTTAGAGAGAGATTCATTTTCCTTCACTGGTTCCAAGAGGAAAGACTCTGGGGATACTTCAAGGCTATCATGCTCCGTTAGCTCATCTTCAGCTCTATCTTGTCTACCTCCCCTCAGACTGAGCTCACAGGGAGGAGCCACCTGAGTGAAATAACACATTACCAAGGAGATTAAAAGTCTGCAGACAAGTATTTTGCATGTCATTTTGAAAATGAAGGTAAGCTGATGACCTTCTGTGAGGCCACCTGAAGTGAAAGATCATATTCCAAAGGCCATCTGACTCACAGCTCACAGAATCACAAAATCACCTAGGTTGGAAGGGACCTCTTAAGATTATCTAGTCCAGCCAATGAAAAAAAAAAACCAACAAAAAAAACAACCAACCACAAACAAAACAACACACAAAAAAAACCCACAAAACCACCAAACACACACAAACAACACACCCAACACACCACCCAACAGCAATCCATATCCTTAAGCACCAAGTCGACTTCTCTCTTGGATCCCTCCAGGGATGGTGCCTCAACCACCTCCCTGGGCAGCCCATTCCAATACCTGACAACCCTTTCAGTAAGGAAATATTTCCTAATATCTCACCTGAACTTCCCCTGGCGCAACTTGAAGCCATCACCCCTTGTCCTGTCATCTGTAACTTGGGAGAAGAGACCAACCCCCGCCTCTCTGCAGCCTCCTTTCAGGGAGTTGGAGAGAGCGAGAAGGTCTCCCCTCAGCCTCCTCTTCCTCAGGCTGAACCCCCCCAGCTCCCTCAGCCTCTCCTCATAAGATTTGTGCTCCAGACCCCTCACCAGCTTCGTTGTCCTTCTCTGGACCCGCTCCAGCACCTCAGTGTCTTTCTTGTGGTAGGGGGCCCAAAACTGGACACAGCACTCGAGGTGGGGTCTCACCAGTGCTGAGTACAGGGGGACGATCACCTCTCGGGTCCTACTCTGTCCACACTGTTCTTGACTCATTCAGCTTTAGCCCCCAACCCTTTGGGGGTTGTTTTTTTTATGCTGGTCTATTTGAGACCTGAATGAAGGACCAGCGTGGACTGACAGCAGTGAGCTGGTTATTGCACTAACAGCCAGAGCCCATCGGCACACTGGCTGCCGCACCGATGGAAAGAAGGAATTTGTCCACAGGAGAGCCTCACTTGTCACACCTAACCACCAGCTGCTCCAGCGGGCACCAGTGCCCTTCCACAGCCACTGCAAACGGATGGATTGGAGCTCACGAGGCACAGCACACCACTTGTGCTGACCCACATTCCTGGCTTTCATCCTGGCCCACTCCCAGCCAGGGTTCTACACACCCTGCTCAGCCCAGCCTAGGCCCTCTCAGCTCACCAACGCCAAGGCTGACCAAACCTGGACTTCAGGTCCCAGCTTATGAACAGACCCCGAGAGAGCCGCACTGGGAAAACTTCAGGGCATCAAACCGCTGTTCAGAGGAACAAATCTTTCATTTTCCTATTCTTTTTTTTTTTAAAAAGAAAAGTTTTGCCACCACCACCAGAGTCTCAAAACTACCCAATAAATTCTCTTAACCCTTCAAGTCTGCCAGTAAAAACCAGCTCTGCAATTAGCCGTCTGCTGCTTACAGGCAGAACCAAGTAAACCCACCTAGGTACCACCACAGCACGCTGAGAAGAGAGACCTATCTGCCTAAGGGACAAGGCCAGCAAAGCACTGATCTTTTCCCCCAAACTGAATACAAAAGAACTGTTCCTTTTCCCTTACAGCAGTGGAAAACCCTTCAAGTTCCAGATACCAGAAGGGCAGACAGGAAAGGCCATTAAGCAGAACTTAGGGTTAGGATGCCGAAATGCACAGGAGCACAAAAAGCAGAGGGTGCTGGTTTCTTGGGAACTACTGGTTTTGCTTAGACTTTTTTTCCTAAGTAGGTTTAGTAGTTATAGCCTAGGGAGGAAAAAAAAAAAAGTTTCCAAAAATAACTGCCTACTTTCTGAAGTTTGTGAGGTGTCATCACAAGTGCATTTAGCTGCTAAAGTTCATCAAGATGCCAGTAAGTATAGACCAAAGCAGCTGTGATCGACTTCTCCCCACCCGCCTTCCCCTCCACCATCTCCTATTATATAGAAATTATACTGCATAAGGCACCTCCCATCCTAGGGGCAGGAGCGGTCCTCGGGCTATGAGGGGTCGAGAAAATGTAAAGCCCAATCTCCTGTTCTTATTTGGAGCACAGAATTCAGTTCAAAGTACGAGCAGCAGGAAGATACAAATTCAAGATTAGTCACAGGCAAACAGATGAATTAGGAACAAGAACCAATCTGTTTGTTATCGGCAAGGAGTACGGCCTCCACAGCAAAGCAGACCACAGCGCTGCAACATCTTTAACTTACAAAGTCAATTTTTAATCTGATTTGAAACTGAGTAACTTGTTGAGCAGAGTAACCTCTGAACTCCAGATTCAATTTTGTACTGTTAGCGCGCTCAGGCTGCGACCTCGGCTACGGTTCTAGTAAAACAGAGTGAGCAGTAAGAGGCGTCAGGATGGAGACCACTTGGGCTTTGACACCTTGAACAGGAGTGCATCCAGTTCACCGAACAGCTCAGCGTCCATTCCAAACTTTAAATACCTTCTTAAATTAAAATAAAATAAATCCATGCCCTCTTGAGACAAGAAAGGCAACCTACCTGTTGTTTCAGGCTACCTGCCAATGCACAGCGCGGAGACTACCTCAATTTACGCTCAAGCCCATGTATTCCAAGTTCCCCTTCGCAACCGTGTGAGGGCAGAGGGCTGATGAAATCTTAAGCTGCAACTCCAACTCTGGAGCAGGAGTTTGGCTTTCACAGCAAGGTTCTTGGACAGGAAAGTACAGAACTCCCGCATACAGGGAGTGCAGCACTTAAAACAGACCTACTTAACACCACTCTAACTTCCTTCCAGAAGGCAGCTTTCAAGTTGAAATTTTCCAGGGTTAGTCTCCTCTTTGATGTCTGTATTTTTGGATAAAATACATTTTAAAATAAATCAGTGTGAGAAGAGAAAGGAAAGATAAAACTCAATCCTAATCTAATAGATGACTAAATATCAACTCACAGCCCTTAACACCTACAATCACTTTGGAAAGGAAAACCAGCCCTTGTTTACAAATCATTTAGAGCCGTAATTTTCAAACTGCGGGCTCCTGAAAAGCAGAAAGACCCCACGCAATTTAAACTATTGGCAATAGGTTTGTTTTCCTGCAGTTGCTTCTTGCCAACTCCAGGTTGAAAACCACTGATTTAAGAGAGTCCTGGCAAAACACCCTTTTTCCCCTCAACGCTTTAGGCTCGTTCAAGAAATAAATACGGTGTTCCTGATGAATTCAAAAGATCCTACACAAAACGGACCCACGTGTGGCCTGTCAAGGGAGCACTGAAGCTGTTTACTCCCACATCACTGAAGAAAAATTGCAAAGGCAAGACCAAGGGATTTGATTTTGTGAAGAGCTTACGAAAGTACTCCTGTAAGACACGAGAACTGGGTTCTCATCTTACCATACACTTCCAGATGGTTATATTTTTATTACCTTGGCTGAATGCACAAGAGGACAAGGAGGACAGAAAAGTATTAAAAAAGCCTCCAAGAGAAAGGGGCAGTTAAACATTTGGTCAAACCCACCCAAATTAGAGTTACATTTGCTAGAATTTCAATCCCCAATAAATTAGAATAACCTAAACATTCCTGGGAAACACTGCAGGGAAAAAGTCACTTTTTCTCCTTCCAAGAGATTTTGATACTTCGTTTTCACCCAGGCTCAGTACACCTGCCTTACACAAAACCTTCTGAAGTCTGGTTACTCATCTAAACCTACACAGAATGAACATTTCACACTTAAGTTTTTCCCCTTATGTTTCCCATCTTTCCCTCAATATTGTAATATTTTCAAAGAGCTACAGTAAACAGATGCAGAATAACCTCTAAAGGTCAGCAAAGCATTCAAGTTCCAGTTGAAGAGGACATTTGTCCATTTTCCAAAGGACACTTCAAACCAGCAAGGGGCACTCCCCTTACTCTGCAGCGAGGTCAATCACATCAAAAAATCATCATAGAAACAAAAGCACAGAAGCTTTTTCCAAGAGAAGTTTTCCTTGCTGCACGCTTTGGAAGTGAAGACTATCAAACAACCATTGTTTTCCACCAAAAATAAGCAAGATCTTGGTAAGAAACCCCAAAAGAAATCGTATCATTGTATAAACTTAAGTTTCACTCATGACTTCTCCTATGTTTTGAAGCTAGGGATAAGGTACCTACACTCCTCCCTTTCTGAAGGATGCAAATGGCACACTCGCTTTAAGAAGATTGCTTTCAAGTTTTCTTAAGGCAGGAAAGGAAATTACCTCGATCCTTTTTCTATCCTCTTGCTTTTGCAGAGCAAGATGGAAGTTATTAAGTGTCCACCTCTGAGAAGTTTTTTTTTTTTACGGATACAATAGCATATTTTCAGGAACACACCCAGAGATCATAATAAAGCATCACCTACTAAGTAGCTGTCATCACTTTTGCTACAATTACAAATCTTAACCCAAGGGAGGACCGCTGTAACACTAGCTTATCTTCAACTTCTTCATGAAAAGGACAAAATGACTGCCAAAGAAGCCAAAAGCCGAGCAAACCAGCTTGCTATCAGCATTTCAACAAAGCCAGTAAGGTCTAACTACAAACCATTTTGTGTATTCCAACACATTTATATATTTCCTAAGAACCCCAAGGCTGCAGGACAGAAGGCACAGGCTGAGATGGCACTTTTAGCCACAAAACTTCCTCACCGAAGCCTATGTTCCTTTGAGCTGTGGCAATCCCAAAACAAAGTTCTAAAACTGACCCGGGTGGCTGCACATGAAGCGCAGCCAGAGCACGCAACAGATCAGTGCACGTGAATCGCTGCGGAGAGTTTAACCAGCCTGTTCTCACAAGGCTGAACTCAAAGTCTGTTACACAGGTGAGAACGCAGCCTGCTGCCTGCCACATATCAGAAAATCATAGAATGGTGAGAGCTGGAAGGGGCCTTAACGATCATCCCTGGGCAGGGACACGTCCCACCACACCAGGTTGCTCCAAGCCCCATCCAGCCTGGCCTTGAACCCCTCCAGGGATGGGGCAGCCACAGCTTCTCTGGGCAACCTGGGCCAGGGTCTCACCATCCTCACAGCAAAGAAGTTCTTCCTAATATCTCATCCAAATCTCCCCTCTTCCGATTTAAAACCATTACCCCTTGTCCTATTTCTCCACTCCCTGAAAGAAAGTCCCTCCCCTTATATACAGTAGCAAAGGGAGCCAAGCTGCACATCCCCACAGACCAACGACCAACATCTCTACACGCTCAGGAGAAGAAGGGGAAGAGCATTAGTGTTATCTACAGGCCTGAAATACCAGCAGGGAATTGCAGGCTGTGGGCTGAAACTTCCACCTCCTTTTGTTAGTGTAACCAATGAAAAAAGAAATGAAGAACTCTGTAGGTGACTACTTGTTCCTCTTCTTACTCCAAGAGTTACTACACCTTCAAAACATGACCACCACCACCCTAACCTAGTAACAGCAGAGGAGAGTGAAAGACTACATGAGACAGACTCACCTACGCAATTCTCCAGCCAGATGCTGAAATGCCTGTACTATAATCATACACACACACAAAACAAAAAAAAAAAAATATTCAAAGAGGACCAGGAAATTTTTCATTAGTAAACTCAACTCAAGAGTTAAGATTGCCTGGTGACCTCTGATGTCTTTCCACACTGCTGGATTCAGCTTCTGAAAGCTTCCTTTGTTAATGAATACTAGGCTCTTGTCCAGTCCTCTATTCTCCCCCTCTTCTCCCTCCCATAAAATATCATGGTCCTCAGGGCATAAGGAACATCCTTTGTCTCCCTGCAAGTCTTCCCTGTACAGCCACTTTGCCATCGCTTCAGAAAAATGCAACAGGAGTACCATCTTTTCTCCACTCTGCAAGAGGAGTGGAAAAAACAGACGAAGACATCATCTAACAGCAATTTTACTACATAGGAAGCGATGTCCTGCAGAAATGTTGGAACATCATAACCTCCACTTCATCTTTCACATGGCAGCAATGTTGATGTGTACCTTAAATCTCCTATTCAGCTTTGAGAGCTGAATTTTTTTGTCAACTAACCACGAAAGAAGGCATGATACCACGCAGCATACAAAGCAAACTCAGAGGTAAAAGGTAAATGATTTGAAGACGTTCAGAGAAATAACAGTACAGTATTCTCCAAGAAAAGAAGAAAGATGCTGAAGCTCTCATATCCCAAAAGAAGCCGAGGCCACAGATTAATCGGAGAGAAGGGAGGAACCCCTGAGGCCTGCAGAGATTGTGGGGAGAAGTGGTGTAAAGATGCAACTTATGAATGGAAGTACTGGAGGAGAGCATCCAACATGATGGGGAAAGCAAAGCCCACAGCTCATTATCAGGGAGAGCACAGTATAACCCACAGTGCTTTGAGGAGGGGGAACGAAGCAATCTTCCCGTTAGCTGTAAGTGGACACGATACAGGCAGAAATTAGCACTTATTCAGCAAAAGACAACTTGGATTTGTGTGTGTGTGATAATAGCAGCTGAACAGCCTCAACTCTTCATTCTCAGCCTCTCCATGCCCTGCAGATGTTGTAGGGGAAAAAGAAGGGGGGGGGGGGAGGAAAAAAAAAA
>VZRU01011964.1:169476-187593 GCA_013398155.1 Pedionomus torquatus | reverse complement strand
GTCTTTCCCGGCCCAGAAGCCATTGGCCGCTACCGAGGTGAGGAGCGGAAGGAAATACAACTCCCAGCAGGCTCCGCGGGGGGAGGCGGGGCGAGGTGCGGCGATTGGCCCGGCGATTGGTCCCCGCCCCGCGGAGAGAGAGAACTACATTTCCCAGAAGGGCTCTGGGGCCTGCTCCTTCCCCGGGCCCTGTTGGTGTCTTCGCCGGGTACCGCCATCGTCTTCTTCAGGCCCGGCCGGCCTGAGGGGCCTCATGCCACCGCCTCCCGCCCTCCGTGAGGGCAGCTGCCGGTTCTGACTCTGCCACAGGTTCCCTCCAGCTCTGAGCCCTAATTTTTAGAATCCAAACCTTCTGCCGCTGACGAGGCCATCAGCACCTCCTCATCCATGGCGTATCTGACTTGGCTCCGGAACAGCCTCTGGTGATCATCACAGAGCCATTAAGGTTCCAGCTGAACGGCTGTGTAACGGCTTGAGCATTAAAACAAAAAATAGTCCAAGTTTTCTGCCTTGCTTTGCCCTTCCATGTCCCTGAAGACACAACCAAGTCTCCTTGGGCGCTGCGTGGTGCACCAGGCCTCAGGTCTCCCAAGTGTGAAGGAGCAGTCCCGGTCATCCTTTGGGAATATCAGGTTTCCTCTCCTTTTCACGTCAACACACGCCAGAAAAGGTTACCGTTGACCACATTTGATGCAAAGCCAAGCGCTGTGCATATGTGTGTCTTGTGTGTCCCCCAGGTCACTTGGACTTAGTCCCCTCACAGGCCCAAAAGGCGCCTGTAAGCCCCAGAGAACAACTCTAACCACGGGCTGTTTCCCGTCCACAGTGAAACCCAAAGTGAGGCATGTTTCATGTTGCTGCATGTTTCTTTTTATTCATGCAACCCCATTCACAAGAGTTTCCCATGACTTAATCTCTCTTACATGCAATTGTTAGGGCTAAAGGCTTTGTCATGGGATTTTCCCCCTGAATCACAGACCTTCCTCTTGGAGGTGTTCTGGATGGCAGAGACAAAGCACTTTTAGAAGCTTCCCCGATCCCCCCCAACCCCCCTCAACNNNAGAAGCTTCCCCCATCCCCGCAAACCCCCCTAAGCTCATAAGCTTTTCAGTTGTAAAAGACAAGGCAGTTTGCACATTGATTCTTATTTGACTGTCCAAAACCAATGTATCAATTCTTGAAACTCTGCCCCTGAAATTAGAAAATAAAATTTAATTTAATTTAATTAAAAAAAAAAGCAGGGATAAGATGATGAGTATGTTAAACGAGCATCAGCTAATAAAGTGGAAGGAACAGCTCACTAACAGCTTGCCTAGGTATTCTTCTGTGCTCCCCTCCCCCATCTTTGCCTTCAAATTCTTGAAGAAGGCGGTGAGGCGCCTCATACCACCTTTGGCACTATCCTGGGGCCATAAAGCTGGCTTTAAAAGCCAGTTGGGGGTTTCCCTGGTGAAGGGAAATATTGAGTGGCAAAGAGCCAACATAGCTCACTTAGGCAACCCTCTGTTGCAACATGAGTGGAGGAAGGAGATTAGACAGAGCCCCTGATGCTGATTCAGAAAGTCCAGAATCCTTTTAACCAGCAAATTAAAGTTACAGCTGCATCTTTTCCTCCCACTACATTGCCCTACACTGCCCATTCTGCTTTATGTCACCTAAGAAGCAGAGCTCTCAGCTTCTGACCAGGCTAAGCACGAGTTCCCTGCCTAAACACTTAGGAGCTTCCATATCTTAGCAGGGAACAACTCAAAATACGCATTTCAATCTGCTTTTCTACTATGGCTATGCTGTGCTCCTGGATGAGCACCAACATGCAAATTGGATGGGAATCTGTCAGAAAGATCAATTGTGAATGGAATAGAACTTCATCTGTACGCACATATATATAGCACACAAACTTCTGATCTTTTAAACTGATTTTAACAGCTAGAAGAAAGTACTTTACAGGGCAGATAGTGAACTCTTGGAGTTTACTGCCACGGGACACCATAAGGCAGAGAGTTAGGCAGGTTCAAAAAAGGATTAGACAGATTTATGTTTCATAAAGAGATAGTAAAGGGATGTATTCTCCACAATCCCTAAGCTAACAGTTTTGAATATTGGGGTTGTATGAGAGGAGCAGAGCACGGAAAAAGGCCAAGTTCATATATTCTCCCTAAAAAGCATCTCCTCCTGCCACTCCCAGAGACAGAATACTGAACTAAATGGACCCACGGCCTGACCCAGTGAAGGTTTTATCTTTTTCATGTTGTTTAACAGGTCACTGTTTTGACCCTCAAAGACTCACAAGTGAATTAAGATTTTAAAGCAAAACTTCCTTGGTAAAAGTAAAGGCAGATGATTTGCATAGTTGACCAATTCATCCTCATTAACTGCAGGTTACTCTTTTTCCTAGTAAGTGGTGATTACTAAGCAATTACTCTGAGACATTCTGATGGTTATATTGCTAAACCACAGTGATGCACACCAAGGAAACACTACCTTGTATTAAACCCAGAGTCACAAAGTGTCTTACGCAATAACTATCGGCAGTTCCCTGCTCAAATTAATTATATTTATTAAAAGAAGGGTTGTGCTTCTGAGATCCAGAGAGACTTTGAGGTACATAAATAAACTGGGCTCGGTGATCAGGCAATAGTTTAAAAATCATTGCTTATGTCAGTGTGACTAAAAAGGAGATATAACTCACAAGATGATTTTGCACCATGTTCTCATATTTGCAGTGATGTCAACACATCCCAAAGAGGTGTTTATTCTCTCTAGAACTGCAAATGTTTTAATTTGGGTAGATGGAAATCTGTACCTCTGAAAGGCTGCCTGAAATAAGGATAGCTCTTGCAACTTGTTGGTATCAAGACTTAGCTTTTTGCTGAAATTGCTCCACTGTCTGTGGAGTCTGCAGATTCAGAGCTTTTAAGATCAGTTCATTCATGGATGGGAAAACAAGGATGCAGTTAAGATATTTTCTTGTTTGTTTTCCAAATGTACCAAGATGCCAGTTGCTTTAATAGAGATGCCAACTCATTTGCCATGCAGGGAAAGATTGTGCAAGAACAGGCCATCTTTTAATCTCTTGCTTTCTTTGTAGAACCAATAAAGAAATTGCATTGTCCTATACCCTTGAATCTGGTACCCAAGAAACATTTCTGGAAATACAAGAAGAAACTCCCTGTCCTTCAGTTTTTAGACTCTGTTGACACTAAGAGAGATCACCCCGACCTTGCCATTTATATATATCACTTAAATTGTTTGTCATTGAGGAGTGACAAAAATGTTTATCCTGTGGGTTATTCTCACTTATGTAACTATGATAAAAGTACACCAGATTTTTTTTTTTTTTNNNGTTTTTTTTTTTTTTTGGGGGGGGGGTGTTGTTGTTTTTATGTTAGAGAAATAACCTATATGTGCTAAAACTCTGAAAGACCTGGTAAACACGTCAGGAGCATATGCCAACAAGTACAGTGATTGATCACCGCATTGGGGTGATTAAAAGAAAATTCTATTTATAATACAAGCTCTTTGAAAGCTGACTTTTAAAATCTAATCAGTGTTTGAACAAAGCACAGCCTGATCTGTGACTACTTGCTATACACTGTATAATTAAATGTTGATAAGGGTGTTGCTCTCATTTTTCCTAAATGTTCTACTTTGTGACAAGATCAGCACCTTCTGTAGTTACAAATGCTTGAAGTCATATCTACACAGGGAGTTCTTCCTGTTTAGCTACTGCAGATTAACTTCCCAACTAAAGTGGACTCAAAAAAAGTTAATTTAGAATAATCAGCTCTTGGCCTACACATACACACGTTACAGCGTTATCTAGCCAAACGAACTTTCACGCGTAAGCAAAATCCCAGAACAGTGCTCATGAAGCCTTTATATAGCTGAAATTTGTAAATTTTATTGCATGAAAGTGTTCATGCTGCAGCTGGAAATGAGCTATTTCTATTTTCTAACTAGCCAGTAGGAGGGAGAAAAAAAGTCAGATGCTCCTATACTCCCATGCATGTGACTGATAGTTGCAAGTAAAATAGAGTGGAAAACGAGGAATGGTTCAAAAAGGCATTTGAAAAACATGGACTTCATGTAGAATTCAAACTAAATATTAAAAAAAAAAAAAAAAAGCCAAGAACCAAAGAGCAAGACAAACAAATCACTGATTAAGAAGATGACGAAGAGTGGGTTAAAGTTCAACGCGGTGCGCAAGTGAATAAAATTTAATCTTGTTCCGAAACAACAAACAAACAGAGCAGCACAATATGCCACGTTCAGGAATGTGAGAGCCATGTTGTATCTGGCACTTGAACAACAGAGAATTATTGCTGCTGATATGGTAATTGCAGAGGTACAGAAAAAAGTGGGTGGATCATGTGAAATTCATGAAATACTTGAGGTGAAGTTACAGCAGGATTAGTCTTTTTCTTTAGTTGTGTACATTAATCTCTATGCACAACTGGTTTTGGAAAAAAGCATATTGTTCATTCTCAAGAGGTTTAAAAATCCACTAGCTCAGTGTCATTTTTTGTTCTTAAGATATTTTGCAACATGCTTCTCCCCTTTGGCCTACGCAAACAAATATGCCTGCATATGCATACCTATTAGAGCCAGCCAAAAACTGCTGCCTGTAGCTGGCCATTCTGGTAAGAGTGTTTCTGGTTGCTCCCCCACAACACTTTAAACAGTTTAGTCCAGACCCAGGTTCTATGGCACGGTCCGTCCTCACCCTCACAATATTTACTAATCTAAGTCTGAAATGTTGTCTTGTTCAAGGGCACAAACAAGGTTTCTGCACAGCTTGAGCACGAGACAAAGGACTTGTAGAGCAAGCTGGATCTGCACTGCAACTGGGTCAGAGGACTTTCATGATGACCTGCTCTGCTTTATGAAATGTCATTGTGTTTCATCTGAAGGGTCGGGTCATCAAATACGGTGCTGTGCCCTAGTCTGCACAGCTCACTCCATCTTAAATCAGCGTCATATCAGCTAACTTCTGTTTTGCAACTGCATTTAAGCAGATTGGATTTCCTAGTATTGTTGCAACTGCTGATGAGGCCTGTATTTGCATTTAAGGGAATCTGTGTTTAATGAGACTGCTCATGTGAACAAAAGTTACTTACAGGATCAAAGGCTGCACCACAAAAAGCCTTCTATTAACTGGATATAAATCGAGAACAGACTCCTGGATAACACAAACTCATTTGCAAGCCTATTTCAAGGCAACAGGCAAAATAGACAGCAGGTTATTGGGAGCTGAGGCCCTTAACCTGTCATCAGCTTCCTCCCCCCTGGCTCTCAAAATCTTCCTGAAGTGTCCCAGAGCTCCCACTACAGTGCTATTCTCTGAAAGAAACAGCAAGTTTTCTCCTCCCTTGCCTACAATGCCTCTCCCACCCTCTCCCTCAGGTAACAATCTTTGCACCGAAGGAGCCGTTGCTTGAACTGGCTGAGCTGACCAACCTTTGCCGACAAACGTGTCCATGATGGCACCTGGCAGCAGTTACAGATGGACATGATCATGCTCAGCAAGCATGGGTCAGATGAAAAAGGCAGAACAATACCAGGTAACACTTGTATTACATGGCTGCAGCTACCATGGCTTGAGTCACCTGAGCAGGTTGGTTTTAAAGCAAATTACTTGTAAGCATGTATTTACAAAAACAGGTGGATCAGATTTTGCATTTGGCTTCAGTAAGGTTGCAAAATTTTGCCTAATGAGTGTGTGACCTGGTAAAAAAGTGCTGATACTCTCAAACTTCTACTTCTCTTTCTAGTTTTACATGAGCCAATGTTCTGTCACTTTCCTTAGGAAGTTCTGTTGGCACCTCCACAATGAATGTGAATACTTGCCTGCTTCTGTCTTGGTAACTCACGGCAAATTGGAAGGGCTTCTCAGGCATTTGGAGCAATTTAGGTAACAACTGAAATGAGAGAAGCAGAAGCTCTGTTAAGCTCCTCGGTTAGACATACATCCTGATCACATCTAGTGCCTTTCTCTCCTCTCTAGTTTTCATGCAAAGGGAACCTGAAGGCATGGTCCTGACGGAAGCTGTGCCATGTTCAGGTGCCCCACTTTGTGATGGGGCAGCAGGATTTGACCAAGTATGACACCAGCTTAGTGTAGGCGTGGGCATGCCCTGAGGGATACAGCACAGTGTAACCATTTTGGAGGATCTTGTGCACTTTTAGCCTTTTGTGACTCTTGCTTATTTCAGTCTTGATTTCACTTTTCGCAAGTGAGACTGCTAGATCTGAAACTATCATATGAAAAAGGTTACAATCAAGAAAATTGACTACAAATTCACATGTATATCTACTAATTTTTTCCTTCTCATTCACGTACAAATATAATAACTGTAAGCTCCAGACTACCTCTGACTTGAAAGCATAATTGATTTGGGGTGACTAACTGAAGATTTGGAGAATTATCTGTAATTATAAGATTAAAATTAGAAAACATTGCCTAGTTTGCAAAAAGCATTGAAGTACAAGGTCTGGGGGGTTCCCCTGCATTCTAAAAGAACCATATTTTGAATGAAAAGAGACACTGTAGACTCTTATTTTTGTCTTTTGAATGTTAAAGAAATTTCACACATGACTGATTCAAGGGAAGAAGGAAATGGGATCAATGAAACACTAGTATGTATTGAAATCAGCTTATAAGCAGGTGGTCTGTTTTTAGCTTCTACCTCAGGATTTCCCATAAGAATTTGCGACTGGGGATTCTATTGTCCCCCCAGAACTGGGGACTGACACCAGAGCTTCAGAAAACTATATAAAATAGCTTGCTGCATTTATATCTCTGCTATCTTGTGTTACAACCCCCCCACGGTCAGACCGTGTGGTGTAGTTCTGCATGCGGCAGAAGCTCTCCGTGGCACTGTGCCCATTTCCTGCACATTCTCTAACAGTTTTGCTGTCAGACCCAGGAGTGGCACACATCAAAGCTTTATTAATTCCTGAAAGGCTCCTCCTCTATAGCACTCCACAAGGGACACATGGATCCTGTGTAATGGGACATATCTCTAGAAAAGAGATAAATGATACTATGAGGTAATTCAAGGGCAGAAAACCTATAGCTTTTCATCCTCTACATGATCCCTTGAGATCCACAGCTATCTGTTTCCAAATATGACATCAATACATTTTCTCCATGCATTTTCATGATTTGAAGGCCCAAGCTAAGCTGCAGGAAAAAGCTTGACATAAGTATGTAGCATTAATGCCCGTGTTAGGCATGAGTTTGCTTGGTTTCAAAGGCATCTCCAGAGGCTGATTTAAAGCATTTAAATCAGGCTGCTGCTCAAAATCACTGAAACTTGGAGGTAAGTAGCTAATTATAGACTCTGTGAATAGACCCGTCAGTGGTCATTTCACAGGACCAAGCGACGTCATAGTACAGAATAGCTTTGCCATCGGTTTGATTGGTATTTCACAAAAAGAAATGCAGGTGGGGGGTTTGCATGTATGTTTGTTACAGATTTTTGTTTTGTTTTGTTTTGTTTTCTGCCATCTCCAGTTCTTCACGCAAATGAGCTATTTATTAACCAACTCTTACAATGTCGGGTATAAACATTAACCAAGAAAGCAATGAATCTACACACGGATCAACAGCTGTTTGTTTAATGGTCACTTTGATTGCATATACAGAGAGCCCATAGCTGACTTGTCTTATTGAAAGCAGCGTCAGCCCCAGAACGCTGTAAACTGACTTCAGTGAAGTCACTCCCTTCCCTCTACCTCCATCTTTCTTAACATCCCTTAAATGTCTAGCTATGTCAGGGAGAAAAGGCCCTTCTGCTGAATCTGTTGAGACTGCTATGGAAAATCTTCCCCTGAGAGTGTCAGAAATGTTATTCAGAGTCCCTCAGACAGCTACAGCATTCTTACATGGAACACAACTCACCCTTTTTTCCCTTTAATGTGTTCAGCAGACAGGTGGTGACCCAACTGGTGGCAAATTCCTAAGTATTTATATCCTTTAACTCTCAAATGATATGAACGAGTAATAGGAAATGTCATGCACTGAGTATATGAGTAATGTTCCCATTAATCAATTGTCCAAAATAAACTGGCTTATTATGTCTGTTGGTACTATACTGTAGCTATTTGTAGATAGATGTCCTGAAAGAGCAAGCCTGATTCTTATCAGCTCTGCTCCAAGCAGAGATTTAGGGGCAGAATATCTTAGGATTTCATTCCTCTTCTGCACGTGCTTTGCCCAGGCACAGGAGAGATTTGCAACTGTGGAATAACACCAAGCTGCAATTGTCTGCTTTCTGGTGTCAGCACTGGAATCCCACTTGGACATAATTTTCAACTGAGTGTAGAAGCTGTGAGGCAGCACAGATCTTTGGCTGCTCTAAACTAGCAATCAGACCCAGCATGTTTCAGAGACAACTGGGATTTTGAAAATGAAGTCCAAACAAAACAAACAATTTTTCAATTCCTAGTTTCAAAGAAGAATGGTTGATTAAGCTGCAGACTGATGTCCTGCATATCAATTTTAAGAATGAAACTGAAATTTATATGACACTGGAAGTCTTGTCTTTCTCAATTCCTGATTTTCTTGCAGCAGGTTTGGCAGCAGACTACTGAATTGAATGGTTGTGTCACAGGGCATCAAGGAATCCTGGAAAAGTGCTGCTGTGTACATACCCGGAACAACTCACTTAACGCCTGGTATAGAAAAAAATCTCTGCCAAGAGGATGTAGCTTCAGACAGGTTGCAGTTGCTGCCAGGGTAGCACAGATTCTCACCATGTAGAAACGACCTATGCAGGCAAGCACCCTGAGGCAAATTTAGTTGCCGTGGTTTCAGCCAAATTTACCAAAACCAGATTGACAGATGACGACTCCTCCCCCAAAATAGAAAGGAAGAGATTAAAGAGCTTCAGGAGTTTAGAATGAACTAAACTACTTTAATGGGGTATTAATGATGCTAAAATTAAAATAAGAAGAAAATAATGAAATAGATACACTATGTACAAAACCATATCAAACTCCCAGGATGATAATAATGTCACCAGCAGGCTTCAGGGAAAGTCCCAGGCTGGACTTGGTGATTGACAGGAGCTGGATTCCAGATCTGGAGTCAGGACTGCTTGGATCGGGGTCAAAGGCAGGCAAACAGACAGGCTCCTCCTTGGACATCAGCCATTGAAGAAAGAGATTTGACCCCTTGATCCCTCAGCTTTTATACTGAGAATAATGCAGATGGAATGGAATACCCCAGCTGGCCAGTTTTGGGTCATCTATCCTGTCTGCTCCTCCCTAACGTGTGACCCCTCTATGCTTTTCCGCTTCCAATCCTCCAATGGGGCAAATAACAAAATTCCCTGACCTTGGTTGTTCTAGCAATAAGTATAAGCAAGGACCTCTCTGCATACCATTCCTTGGTGTAATCAGGTCTTATCACTGTGAGAGTGAGCAGTTTTCTGAGCAACATGCTGTTAATTTCAGAGTTCAGTTAGAAGAGGAACAGCTAAAAAACTAGAATTGTAAAACAGAAAAATGATTCATTTTAACCCAAAGCAGGACAGTGACACATTTATTTGGTGGGCGCTTCAACAAATGCATGATGTGTTAAGCACATCTTAGGTCCAAATCCTCTGGTGCCAGACAACTTGCAGCATGGTTGCATTTGCACTTGCGCATCTCCCTGAACACAACAGGGAATCTGGGGCCACGTTCCCACCAAAATACATTGAACTGCCACAGGAAGTACTTACCTATTTAAAAGTCTGTTAGAAAGACTACAGTCTCAAACCACTTGAGCATACCTGTGTAAAACACTGAAAACTAGGTAGGTGTCTTACTGATCCGGAGAGGATTACTCAAACGCAGAAAAAACAGATGCTGTGAATCCCTAGTGTGGACAGTCTGTATAAAATGGAGATAATTTCCAAAAATCATAAGCTTCTTTGGAATGATGATAATTTGTAACCAACTTAGGTGGCTTTTTCGGTTTGTCTTTGTATGGTTTTGACATATGGGGTTTCTTCTTTCAGTGAAAAGTGAAAGCTCTTCTTTCAGTGACGACCAGCTTTACAGCATTTGTGCAACTGCATCCTGATCTCTTGCCTGTGCTATAGGGTAATGAATCATCAGCTATAATAACCATTTTTCTTAAACTGTAGCTGACATCATTTAATTGTAAGTCCTTGTACAAAATAACAGATGAATAAACATACAATTTCTGCAACTTAGTAATTAGACAGGCCCTTCTAACAGGGACTTCTTTTATATTCTGGAACTCAAATTGCACCTACCATTTTCCCATAAATGTCTCCACTGACTAGCTCATAAAAGAATCTGTCCTCATATGTTCCTGACTAGGAAGTTCTTCTGAGCCTACACAGTTGCCAAGAAATAATGTCTTGGAAAGTCATGTCCTCTACTTGAAATTCCCCCTCTTAAAAAACCTTCCATCCCATTTGATTTCATAATATCCCATTTCAATTTTAAATGGTCATGAAGACGCACATTCTTTAGCATAAGTTTATCTGGAAGTCATCATCACAAATTTTTAATGACCAGAGAGTCAGCGAGCCAAATTTATATTTGAGGTAAGTGGGTTGTCCTGGTTTGAGGTAAAATGAACCGATTTTCTGGTTTACAATTTTACTTTCTTAGCTAGGCCTCTTCTAACTAACTAAACTCTGAAATTAACAGCACATTGCTCAGAACTGTTTCGTCTTGCAGTGATAAGACCTGATTATACCAAGGAATAATGTGCAGAGAGGCCCTTGCTTATACTTATTGCTGTAACAACCAAGGTCAGGGAATTTTCATCATTTGCCCCGTTGGAGGGTCAGAAGTGGAAAAACATAAAGGGGTCCCACCTGCAAGAAGGAACGGACAGGACAGGTGACCTAAAACCAACCAACAAGGGTATTCTATCCCATCTGTGTCATGCCCCCTATAAAAGCTGAGGGATCAATGGGTCAACTGTCCTTCTTCGATGGCTGATGTCCAAGGAGGACCCTGCCTGTACATCTGCCTTTGATCCTGATCCGAGTGTTCCTGACTCCAGAGCTGGAATCCAGCTCCAGTTGATCACTGAGTCCAGCCTGGGACTCTTCCTGAAGCCTGCTGGTGCCGTGGTCGTCATCTTGGGAGCTTGATATGGGTTTGTATATACTGTATACTTCTTTTTTTCCCTTTTTTCTAAATTTTCTTTTTATTATTCATTATATTATTATTTATATTTACATTAAAGTAGTTTAGTTTTTCTAAACTCTTGAATCTCTTTAATTTCTTCCTCTCCTCTCTTTTTCCCAAAAGGGGGGGGACACGACATCTGTCAATCAGGTTTTGGTAAATTTGGCTGAAACCACGACATGGGTGCAGCTTCAAATAAGTCACAAGAAGTCTGTGTCAGACCTTCATGTAGGAAATAAAACAGTGGATTTGCAGTGCTATGCTTTACCCTCATTCGTCTTCTCCCCTTCTTTTTGCAAGCTGAACCTAAACCAAGGGTTTAAACATTTTTAAGACATTATTAATTCTTCCCCCAGCTACAAGGGGAACAACGGACAAATTGCTTTGAAGCAGAAATGTTCTTGCAAGATTTTCAAACCCCCCACAGAGCTAAAAGAGATGTTCCCATAACTAATACACAGAAGCCAGCTTGTTCCTGACCTTCGCAATAATCAAGAAGGCAATATAAACAGGCAGTCCTTCACTTCACCTCCACCTTAAGAGTTTTGAACACAGATTGCTAGTAAAATAGGCATATTCTAACCTTGCATCCTNAAAATTTTAGTGCCTGCTGATTTTAACCAATGATGTTTGAAAGCTAATGACCTTGGATGCCATAATCAGCCAAGAAGTATGGATCCATTGAAAAAGACTATGCACCTGTCTGTAAGAGCTGAGCACACTCAGCTTCGGTGGAAATCATTTTTATCTTATAATAGGCAGGGAAAAAAAAAAAAAAAAAAAAAGACACACTGAAATTTTCACATACATATTTTCCCTGTAACCCAATATTTTCACCTGTCCTCCACAAACTCTGCTGCCTGTTGTTGACAATTGCGCTAGTACCAGCCCAACAATTTTCTGACCAGTGCATACAACAAAACAAGACACTTTTCAGAGTTAACAGAGTTTTGGTTGGTTTTTTTTTTCCTTTTTCCTATGAATGTTTTCACTGTGAGGCCAAAATATTGATGTTCTGGGTGTTATCCACTTTTATAAATGCAGGTCTTTGTGGTGCTCATGCCCTTCTTTCCCACAACAGCAACACAAAGTAATTAACTTGGGTTTCTTTTCCCTTTTAGAACTTGGGTTTTTTTCATTTCCATAGGTTTGTCTGTCTTTTTTGGGTTTTTGATAAGAAGCTCTTTTTATCTATTAGTACGTTTTAATGATTCCATGGAAGAGAAATCCATGTCTTTCACAACCCATTTGAATAACAATATAGTTTTCTTGCATATTAGTCAACAGCTGCACCTTAGAAGTAGAAATAAAATAAACAGCAACCTATCAAATCCATAAGGCTTAGGATATCTGTAGGTGTCAGGAACTGTTAAAGGTAGGCAGAAACAACTACATGGATTAGGAGAAATGGTAAAGACTCTAAAACTGTCAGAAAAATTCCTCTCCTGTGTACATGTCTTGAAAACTCACATACATTTCACATATCACAGCTTTAAAGCATTTTATGGATGCTGTCCTTTTTTTCATCATATCCTCAGTAATCTTAAGGAAAGAATTAATGATAAGAAAAATAACATCTAAAATGTATTTAGGATTGGTAATTACTGTACTCTCACGTCATTTAAAGTATTCAAGCAGTTAAAAAGAAGGATATGAATAGTCAAAGAGCTCATACATTTTATGTTGCTCTCATAATAAACACAAATACATTTTCGCTCTGATTCATCATTGGCCACAAACAAAACATGAACATACAAAGCTACTCCCCAGATAGTATAAATTGACAAAGCAACTTAAGTGTTAGTTGAGCAACGATGATTTTCACCATCTGTGCTTACAGCCCATTACAAGTTGATTTCAATACACGTACACCAGCCTACAGACAAGTGACTAGCAGTGAGTAAGAACTAAGAGAAGGTGAGGGGGGTGTTTGTTGTGACAATTATCTTAATTTCTGGAATGTGTTTGTGATTTTTTTTTTTAATGTATCACCTATTTTATTTTTGTTGTTGTTATTTAAATATTTTCTCTGTAGATATACCGAAAAGTGAGAAAAGTTACTAGTGAAGTTTCTCATTTGCTGTAGATTTGTCTGAACTTGCTGTTTCTTGCGGACAGTATTTCATTATTCTGTTTCCTGATGACAACATGTTATTATGCTCCTCTTCTGTAAATAATATTTATTGTGATCTCCCATTTCAAATGCTTTCTCAAAACTTAATCTTGCTGTTTCACACAGAAGTGGCTTAGACATCAAAATATGTGGGTTTTTTTTCTGTTCAATTAATTAGAATTGATTAAAAAACCCTAAGCTTTATAAACCTCATCTATAGAATCAGAAATTATTACTCTTTTCATTGTCTTCTGTAGTCTATCTCACCTATAGCCTCCGTGTATGTGTGCCTAATTGCAAACTAAGCCAACAAACTTTAAGAGTTTAATTTTAGTAAATGTGCCTGCTCAGATAAGTAAAAAAAAATACAATTTCTTTTGAGAGATGGAAGACAAGAGAGGGAGAAAGAGAGATAGTGGTTAGATATGGAATTTAAGACAACTCAGTTCAGTTGTTATATTACCTTGTTGTTATACAAAATTATATGTTATTATATTACCTTGTTCAGCTTGTTATATTACCTTGAATAAGTTACTTTATCTCAGTAACTCATATCCATAAAACATGGCATCATGGTACTCCCCTGTCTCACTAAAGACTTACAAAAATAAAGGGTACTCAGTAACTATAGAGGTAGGGATCATGTAAATTCCTATTAAGCAATGGATATAGAATTTATGAAGTAAGGAGAAAAAAGGAAACAGGCAGCTGATGCCCTCCTTCCTTTTTCTCTGCACTTTCAGCTGGTTCAGTTCCTGTAATTCTCCCTTTCTTTTCCACTGCCCCAAATCATCCACTCTTGTCCTACAGGGAAGAAGAATATTTCTCCACCTTGTCTTACATTCGTCCCAGCTCAAAAATGCATACTTGCACTGAACCTAGACCTCTTCACTTGCATATGAACCCCAGCTCGTTTGACATGCTATGAATCTGGCAGTCCTGTAGAAGCTACAGGGAAGTAGAGGTATGAAAACTACCTGCAGCAACAGAATAGCAAGGCTATTTTTAGTCAAGCATTTTCCAGAGGGGTAGAGCTTCCCAAGGTCTGACGAACACACGGAAGGGAAGAATGGGGAGATACTGGTTGTTCTCAACTCGCTGTTTTCCCCTGAGCACTGCTACTCTGCGCCTTACATCTCTGATGCCTTCATTTCTCTCACTATTCAAACTCCTCCTCTCAAGACTGAGCTCTGTGATCTCCCTCTGATCTCCGTCTACAAACTCTTCTCTCTCTTCTGCTCTTTCCCCATCCTGAGCCCTACATCTTCTATTCCTCCTGGTTTCCAAATCTACATGTTCCCATTGCTGCTCTCCCACAACTTTATGCTGTTCTGACTATCGTGCCCTGCTTTCTGTGCCAACAAAGCTAGTAGTATCTAAAAATGCTATGAATGTTTCAATGTGGGTATGTCAGCAACGTTTCTATTTTTAAATACCCTGAAGAGCTGTCGGTAGCAGTTAGGTCTGGTACAGCAGTCTGCTCTGAAAGCAGATTAGGCCAAACTACCCAGTGCCCCTGAAACTGTCCACGAAAAGGTCATCACCCCACTTCCCATCTGCTGACTTGGGTTTCCCCTAATCCATTTCAGCCAAAGCAAACCAGTTCAGCTGACAGCTACTATTTAAACTGCTTAAACTACTCTGGTTGACTTTAGCCGAAACAAGTTTGGGAAGGGACTGTGTGAGCAACTTGCAGGTAGGTAAGAGAGGCAGTAACCTTTGGCTGAAGATGGTTGTGATGGTGACTGGGAAGTGTCTGGGAATGGTAACCTCCTCAACAACCCCACTTCAGCCCATGGAGGAAGTGAGCACCCACAGGGGGATTTTAAAGGATGGTAAATTCGGTGCTTTAAGTTCAATTCTTGCTTATTTCGCAAGAGTTTCCTCTGGCAAGCCACTCCTCTCCACTGTGCAGAAAACACAATGACGTTACTCAGGCTGCCATTCATCTTTCTCATGTTTAATCATTGCTAACTGATTAACCAAGCAAAGTGCCACAAAATCCATTTGCTGGAAAAGAAACAACAAGCTGTGCTAGCTTTTATGAACAAATAAAGAGAAACACTGGTAAACAAGGTGTGTAACCTCCGTATCTTGAGAACACCCACTTATTCCCCATCCCCGGCCCCCCAGCAACAGGGGCAGTGGGGGGTGATATCGTTAGAGCCACTCCTGCCAGAAGCAGGATGTGAACTGGTAGGCCACAGGAGAGTGTCAAAGTTTGAATGCTTCCTGGACAGCCCCCATAACAGTTTTTCACCCCCTTTTTACCCCATTAGATACTTCAGGTCTTCTTATCTCATGAGCTTGATAAGGAGGCACAAGAAAAGGACACTAACACTAAACTCTTTTGGTACAGTTTCACCAAAAAGGGGCAGTGAACGCTGAGGCCAAAAAAAATGCATTGCTGGCAGTGTAGTAAAATGCATATGATAGAATAGATAGAGCTTAGAAAGCCTGGGAAGAGAAGGTCAGCAACCAAGGGACACCAGCAAACCCCAGCAGTCCTTCTCCCATAGGGTTCAGGTGTCTACCAAGCTAAGGCCTGACTCTCTCCCTGCTTTGCGCCTGCAGTTCAGATCATTTCCAGGAGCCTGCTGGGCAAGTGGTAGGGAGGAACGAAAAGGCTTTCAAGGGGAAAAAAAAAAGTTAAGCTGGAGTTAGACTCTGGCACACAAACAAGCTACTGCTCCTTCACGAGTGACCACCTGCCAGCGGAGGCACGTCAGCTGCCAACACACGCATGCTTTGCCCCTGGTGAACAGGAGGTAAAAAACGCGGCTGCTAATCTCAATGAAACGAGTTCAGATGCTGCTGCCTCAGTGGTTCAGTCCTCCACGCTCCTTCCTTTTGTGTCCCCAGGTTAGCAACAAACTGGTATGGCTTCACCCTGCAGTGCTCTTCCCCCATCGGACTCTTAGCTCAAGCTCAGCTGAAGAGAAAAAGTTATTCTTAGTAATAGCTTCAACCCACAGGAGTTAATTGTGGTATCAAGTGTGATTTAGTCGCACTTTTTATTACATTAGAAAAAAACATAATATCCTGGCTCTATACTGAAGAAGCTTTACTTTTCGCTCCTAGACTTTTCTCTATATATCCTTTTTTTTCAGCTATGAATAAAAATATTCCCAAAAGATCACAAGTATTTTAGTGAGGAATTTTTTCCAGTCTCCCAATTTAAAAAAAAAAAAAAAAAAAAAAAAACAACAAACAAACCAAAACACAAAAAAACAGTTATGTAAGGTGTTACTGAGTTGACACGACAAAAGGGAAGAGAGAATTGAAATGTCTTTCTTCCTCACTATGTGCCCTTCTCCACTGCTCCCCACTTCTCTTTGTGAGGATAACCGTGCTGGAACTATTTGTTCCAGCACTTCTCTGGTCTGAATAAGCTGGGGCACTGGCTGTCGCCTCGAGTTCCTCTGGCACGCTTTCTGATCCCCTTCATCAAAATGGGTCACTTTAGCTCTGTTAACCAGCAGTTATCTGTGCAGACTTTGAATACTCTGGGCACTTTGGGGGTTTGCAGAAGGTTATCTTCAGGGCCACTGGTTTATGGCAAAACTGTTCTCCAGCTACTACAAGACAACCGTGCGAAATACGGAACGTACTGATGTAAATTGCTTTACCACAGTGTCTTCCCTGCTTTTGATCTTTCTTTTGTCACTGCCTGGTGGCGTCTGGCCCTCTCTCAGGACTTCATTCTCCCCCGCAGGCTCTGCGTTCCCTTGCAGAGGACGCGGCTGTTCAGTATGAATGCAACAAGGCTTCCTCATGAGACATAGCTCACAACACCTTAAGACTGGCTCTTGGTCAATTTTGGCTGGACAAAGCCCACCACCATATTATTTGTTTGGTTGCCTGTTTCCTGAACCACCAACCATCCAAACCGTTTTACCATGGGCGATGACCTTGTACCTTTGAAGAGGAAGCCACCAAGAGCACAAGGATCCATGTATTAATCCTCTTTCTCGTGTCATTGTCCATGGGTTTTGCAGCACAGAGATTCAAAAGCCAGTGAAGGAGACTGACCAAGGTGTAAATTCTGCCGTGTATGGTGTCCTGGGTGCCCAGCAGCTCCAGCAGGCTCTCCTCAATGATGCCCCTGAGGGTGATGCCTCCAAGAGAGGAGGGCTGTAGAGTATTCTGCTGCCCCTGGGAGAGGGATGCGTACGGCAAGACAGGACCCATCCAGCCCCTGAAGGATGTACCTCACTAGTTAACGTTGGTTCCAGCCAGAACAGATAGGTGTTAGATAAATAATTGTATTTCTGTGTATTTGTTTAGATACAACTTTCACTTCCTCGAGTTTAGATCTGCTTTGACATTATTTGTTTGTTGGGTGGGTTGGTTGGTTATTTAAAGGGTGAAGGCCCTCAGCACACCATGCCCCCAACCAAAGCGCTCTGCCCACACCCTCGCTGCCACACCACAGGAGGAGGTGATGCCTTCACGCTTCAGTGGCCCCGCATCATTCCCCACAGCGCTCCCTTATAGAAGATAGAGACCAGCACACCCGGAGCCACCGGGAGTGCCCACCCTGGCACTCAAGGCTCTTGAGCCGGTGCCACCGGGTACAACGTGGGCTGAGGGGAGGCCTCAAAGGGCCAGGACGCGAACGGCGGTGGGACGGGGCAGGGTGGGCGGAACCCGCCTCCCCGGCCGGGCGAAGGGCGGGGAAGAGCCGCGGCGGCGGCCCGGTTGAATGGCTTGGCGGCCCGGGCTCCTCCCCGGGGCCGGCCCGGTGGCTCCAGCGGGAGGCCGGGGGCAGCGGACGCGTGTGTGTCTGTGTGTCGTTCCCCCCCCACCATGACAGCAACGGTGCGGCGTGAACACCCGCTCCC
>VZRU01011964.1:149725-167824 GCA_013398155.1 Pedionomus torquatus | reverse complement strand
AGCAGAATAAATAAATCTGTGCTCATTTTGAAAGCTAAAAGCAAACTGGTTTTCCTCCCAAGGATGTGTGTTGGGGTTCTTAAAAGAAAAAAAAAAGCACCACAACCAAAACCCCCAAAATGATTTTGTAATCCTTGCTTTGAGATTGATGCTATTCCTGGCGGCATGTGGTTTGGTAGATATAGAGTTTACAGTGTCACAACTGACCAAACAGTTGGTTTAGACCCTTGTGTTTTGAGAGGTGGAAAAATAGTAAGTCCTATTTTCTTTTTATGGTGGCTGTCCCACTGCCCATTGGGGATTTGAAGCATTCATCACAGTTGTTTATGTTGGTTGTCTGGGGGTTTCTATTTGAATGTGAGCAAGTATGCAACGACGGGGGGGCGGCGGGTGGCGCAGTGGTGTACATGTATTTTTAGCTTTAATTTTTAACGCAAAAGATACAAAAAATAGCAGTATTCAAAAGTAAATCCTGCATTTGCTGGGCATGCTTATTAATAATTTTAGGAAGGAACCTATGAAAAATGTTGGAAGTGTAATAAATTCTGGTTATTATGCTTGTTTAATGCAATAGTGCTTCAGTATATCTTACTGCACAGTTTCAGAGTCCCCTTTTAAATGAACAAATGAGTAAAAACAGCAGAGAAGGTGCCAGTTCCTGTGCTAATTAGAGGTGGTGGCTGCAAAATGCAGTATGGTTCAATACATGTGCAAAGGTCCAGAAAACCCAACCAAGCTTTGTAAAACACAACACCTTGTATAAAGATACACACATACCTTCCTGCTCCTGTGTGTCTGGTTTTGTTAGCTACCTCAGCAGATATAAGGGAACAAAATCACACCAGAAAAACTTCTGTAGGAGAAAGCGAGCTCGATTTATCTTTGTTTCTGTAAAAAGCCCACTCTTCTTTAAGCAAAGGCAGCTAGACTGGCAAGGATGTTTGCTTTTAGCTAGAATAGCTTCAACCGTCCATAGGAACGGTATCGGCAGAAGCTGTGCAGGAATGTGTTAAATGGATTTCACTAGGAGCTCTGTCTTCCAAGCCAGCGCTGTCTCCTCTGGGGTCCTGCTAGCCCTCAGCCCGTGGGAGGAGTTGCTGTTGTATCTGCCGTGTGCCTGTGCACCATCCTTGGCAAAATGACTCTGTCCTGGGAGTCTCGTCCTTCTGGATTCACGGCCAGCAGCTGGAAACGGGGCAGTGTGGTTGTACCCTGGATGGTGGGACAGGTCGGCTGCTCCCCTGCCTTTCAGATAAGTAATTCATGTAGGCCTTAAGAAGCCCATGGAGGGGAAGTGCAGGGTCTCCTTGAGACCCCTGTAAGAGGTACTGAGTAGGCAAATCACCCACTGATTTCTCTTGCTTGTGTCGGTCTTTTAAGTGAGCTCTGCTTCAGGGTGCTGTGCGCTAAGAGGTGCAGGGTGGGAGCCTCACTCAGTCACCTGCCTTTTCAAAGTTAATGCCTACACCTGTTCAGGAATACTCACTGTTTTCAAAATACAAATTTTCCAAGAAAAACGGTAAGTACCATTGAAGCACTTTTTTCCCCTCAAGGAAAAGGAGGCAGAGTGATAGCTTTCACTTTATACCACATCTGTTGAATATTCTAGGACTTTTTTTTCCTTTTTCTTTCCTGTAAGAGCACTCAAAAAAATATCATGGATATTCTTCAAGTGCTGACAGTCCTTAATAACCAGATGGCGTAGAGTAGTTGCTGTCAAAGGATGAGTTGTAGAAGGACTGGCACATCCCTTTTCTTTTTGGCTTTTGTTTCACCCCTAGGAAGAAACCTGAGTTTGGCCTGTGATCCTGGGAATCTGCCTCTACAGATTTGTTGTTGTGCGGATCGAATGACTAAATGTTCCTTGCGATCTTGTAGCATTTTGTCCATAGCTGTGTAATGGTACGTCCCTGAATGTTTAAAAAGAATTGTCAAGAAGGTGGTTTTCTGCGTAATAGGGAAGAAGCTGTTCCTCTGGGGTGCTGAATGGTACGTTCACCTTCCCTGCAGTTTCTTAAGGGTTGTATCCAGATTTAGTGTAGTGATATGAAGGGTTTCTGCCTGGGGAGACCCTAATCGCAGCCTCCCAGTACCTGAAGGGGGCCTACAGGAAGGCTGGGGAGAGTCTGTTTGCAAAGGCCTGCAGTGACAGGACGAGGGGCAATGGCTTCAAGTTGGAGAAAAGCAGATTTAGATTGGATATTAGGAACAAGCTCTTTACTCTGAGGGTGGTGGAACACTGGAGCAGGTTGCCCAGGGAGTTGTTTGAGGCCCCTTCCCTGGTGATACTCAGGGTGAGGCCTGATGAGGCCCTGGGCAACCTGGTCTAGTTGGGGGTGTCTCTGCTGACTGCGGGAAGATCGGACTAGATGATCGTTAGAGGTCCCTTCTGGCCCAGACCATTCTATGGTTCTACGATTATCTATAATACGATTATTAGTAGTAATATTTGTCTGATTTATTTGCTGTCCCCATCCATAAACAAAGAGTAATGTGGCGTTCTGTAGGGCTGTCGATTGCATGTGTGGCCTCGGCTTTCTGCATGAGTCAAAAGCCACAGGTGATGGGTGTCCTGGTGATGTGTAACAGGAGGCCTGCCTGGACAAAAGGCAGCAATAACTAAAGACCAGGGGTCATTCACAGGAAGGCGATGTGAGCACTTTGAACTTCAGGCTACTTCCTGGTCATTACTTGGGGGACCCTGTCCTCAGGGGGTTCTTTAGCGGTAGTGTGATAGCATCGCTACCCCGATACCAAAGCTAATTGAGATGCCGCTGGCTCTGGAGCAGGGCTGGAGGCCGAGATGCTCTTTGCTACTGCAGTGTTGCTGCTGGCTGAAGACGGCCGTGGGAACAGGGAAGTTCACGTCACCACTTCTCTCCTTTGGTAATAGCTTGGTAGCTCCAAATAAGAAATCTGTTATAGTTGTTCTGTAACTTCCCATAACACCAGAAGGAAGCCCAAAATATGCATTAATGATAAAGTTTGGCATCTTAACTTTTGGGTTTATGTAGTTTTAATTGGAGCAGTTCTCGGTTTGCTTGCGGATAGGGCCTGTTGGCAGCCATCACGGTCTCCAGTGGAGATGATGTTGGCCACCAGTGAATTACTTATTCCTCAGCGATCAAAGAAAATCTGCATCTAGGGTGTGTGTATGGAGGACGAGAGGGAAGATGGGCGCGAGTTCAAGGCCCTGTGTTTCCTTTTGCTGCGCTATGTGGTCTGCTGCTGAGCCAAGGCTGACCTACTCAGAGTTGGCTCTGGTACGGCTGGCAGCTTTCCACGCTGTGTCCCTACAAAATGCTCCTGCGGCCGAAAGAAAAAAAAAAAAACAAAAAAAAACCAAAAACCAACCAAAAAACCCCACCCAAAATTAATAATGGGGCAGGCTAGGAAAGAGGGGAAAGAAAGTTGTCTCAGTGACGGGAGGTTCCCTGTGGGGTGCAGACTGATCTGTTCTGCCTCGGACCTTCCTGTCCGAGCTTTTCTCTGCTTCCACTGCTCAAAGCTGTAGCATTTCTGCTCTGTGAGCAGATGAAAGGAACTGCTGAAACTAGGTCCTTCTTTGTGAGGAAGTCAGTTATCTCTGCTCTTTTTGGTCAGAAGGTGAGCCATACGTGGCCAGTAACGTATGCAGCTTCTCTTTAGTGTGTTCTGGACCTAATTATGCCCTATATAGAACAAACTCTCATCCTGTTTCTCAGAAACTAGGATCAGTTCTTTGCATGGACCTCCTCAGGTAAATTTTTGCTCTCTTTGGTTTCAAGCTGAAGTTATAAATTTCTGTCAGTTGTTTAGCAAATATAGTCAAGTGGAGGTGGAGGTGTGCAGGGACTTCTGTTAGTTGAGAATAAATGTTTTGGGTTGGTTTTTTTTTCCTTCCATAAGGTCTATTTGCATGCTATCCAGAGTGGTAGTCTGCTAAAATAGTATGAAATTTTTTTCTTCATAAAATAACAACAGTGTTCTGTTACATGAGTTTGGCAGAAAACTACGACACATGGTTTCTAATATTGAGACTGAAACAATGTTACCCATTTTCATTGTGCTTCACTTGATTTTGATTTTACTGTAGTAATCTATGAATTGAGCCTGTTTGTTGACTAAATGATAGATCGGTGGCTTGTATAAATACTCTTTCTTTAGACATCTTTGCCTGCTGTCTAGTGCTTTTTGTATTACTCAAGGCTTTGTGGGAGGTAAAAAGATGGATCTGAGTGTGAAATGTAGCAACAGTGAAATGCGAACTTTACAGAAAGCATAAAACAAGGAGGACAACAGAGACTAATTGTATGAAATTCCTTTTATGCACACGTTCTTGAGTTTGAATAACTAGTATGTATTCAGCCTGCTGGATTAGGCAGCTTTGGCTCTGCATGTGTAGCATGGATGTTGCTCTCAAAATAGGAAAGCAACTCTCCATCTCCCCCCACTATTCTGGATAAAAATTGATTTGGTACTGCATTTTACTCCTACTGAAATTCTAGTAGAGGCATATTTAAAGGCTGAATAGTTAATGTGAGGGATATAAACACCAAACTTCTAATAACCCGAGTGCTGTTTTTGTTTCTTGATTGATAGGTATAAGAATCATTCACCCCAGACTTGAAAGACCCAAATCCCCTGTCGGGACTTGGGTTTCTGCGTGCCAAGATAGTAACTCCCTTGTGAGCACCTTCTCGATAGTGCATATTTCACTAAGCTTATACAGTTCCTTAAGTGTGGAACCCATCCACCTTGTCAACACCACCTTCCAAATGCATGCAAAGAGTCTGAACTGCACTTCAGAGGACTTCTCTCAGCATGCTGTCCTGCTTCTGAAACAATCTTAATTTCAAAGGTGGGTCATAAGCACCAAGAACATTTGCCTAAAGAACCGGCATGAGATTACTTTCCACTCATTGTATTAATGCTACCTGGAGTAAGTACAGTACTTATCATCTATACAGTTCCCACAAGTATTTTGTTATGGATGGGAACCTGCTTAGGCGTTGGGATTTCACACCTTCTTTCTATAAAAATTATGCTTGGGATTTAGTGTTTTCCCTTGCTTTATAGCTCTGCTGTCCCTGACAGTTTCATGGGAGTCTGTTTGAACTGTGGAAATCTGGGAGGGAAGAGAGCTGGAGGGGGGAAGAAATTTTGTGTTACATGTCTCTCTTCTAACTCCATCATACTCATAAATGCCTTTCTAAAATAAGAGAATCGAGGTCTCTTACTAGGAGCACTTGGGGAGCAAACAGAATAAACTTCATCTTGATTTCAACTAAGATTCATAAAGCCTTGCTAGTTTTTAGTGAAGGACAAAGAATATTCCAGCAAAAAAGTACAGCAGTAGTTTTAGTGCATTCTGTTCACATGTTGTTAGATCCAAGTAAGTCTGAAAGTATATGCTAGATTAGTTTGAATCCAGATCAGCAGAAGGCAAATGGTGTCACTGCTTTAAGTAAGGTTCCTTCTGCCTGTCCCAAGAACCTGGGTGCAAGGCAGGTGTTCTCCAAATTGAGGATAGGCTGTGGAAATCTCACTTCCTGTACTTTGTCTGGAGTTCTACATTGATGGCAAGTCTCTTCTCACAGCAACAGGACTAAGTACCTCCTTTCTCCGACGCTACTCCCATGTTCTAAAAGCTCTCAAGGTTTTACACAGCAAGTGCTCTGAGGCCTTACTGAAGAGAGGTAGTGACTGATCTATAGGTTCATAGTCTTGGAAAGGAACAGCAGCTGAAGGCAAACAGGCACTGTCCTTACAAGAGCTGATAAACTTCACGTCCCCTTAGCTAGTAGGAGTTTTTTAAGGGCATATTTAGGAAAAAAAAGCTGCTTGTGCTTGTACTATCCTCTGTTACCTTCTTGGTTTCTCGTTATCTTCCTTTTTCATTTCGTTTTGGTTTTTCTTGCGTGTATCTTTTCATCTGAATACGTATGATGACATATTTTTCCTGGTGAGTGGAGTAAGCTTTCTTGTCCAGCTGGTGAAAAACCTTGGCTTCTCATGGTTGACACACTGTGAGCATGCTGTCAGTCCTCTGTTCTGCTTGTTAGGTGATCCAACGTTTGGATGCCATCCATTTGACAAAGCCTGTTTCCTTAGTGTGTCTCACTTTGCCTGTCTGCTGTGATTTCCAGGTGGACCTATTTGAAGGTGCCTGAAAAATCAGTTTATCCAGCCCAGACGTGTTTGTGTGAGTTGACCGTTTGTTGCCTATTTTCTCTCAAGGTATTATTGAAAGAAAGTTAACTCCTTCAAGCATAAAATGGATGAAAAAGAATAATAGTACAAGTGCAAATCTTCAAGATACTAGTCAGGGCAGGAAACAAAAAGTGTCAAAATAACTATCAGTGCATGTTTTCCCAAGATACTCTTTCCATGAAGAGACCCTCAAATTTATGGACTTTGGATCTTTTTCTTCAACTGAGACTTGCACAACTTGCCAGTTCTCCTACAGGTGGGACCCATTTTGGAATGAGGAAACGTGTAGTGTCTCTTTCTATGGTTAAGCCTATAGAAAACTCTGGAGGAAGCTCAGGCATGTTGTTCCTCTGACAGCCTTCTGCAAATACAAGCTATTAATGACCACTGACTTTCATGGTCAAAAACAGTACTGGCAATTCCTTTGTGCACTTTATTTAATGGTGTAACAAGCAAGCACATTAGCTATTTTTATTCAAACGCCCAGACATAAGCCTGTATGGCAAAGTGGCTATGAAATGTCTGCATAGCTAAGTGAAAATACAGCTGCAGTTTAAAACAAAAATCGTTTAGTTACAGGTTTTAAAGAGGGTTCAAATCTTTCTAGTTGAGCTGTGGTGAGGATTTTCAAGATTTTGCATTAAAATAGACAGAATGTTCGTTTCAGGTGCTGACTGTCTACTCTTTTGGTCAACAATAAGGAGGTAATGCAATAGGAGAGGTGGGTGGGGGAGAAGGGACTGATTCAGGTTAAAGGTTCAGGTCTTGTCCTTTCAGGAAGCTTCAGGACTATCTGTTCTTACGTCCTGCTTAGTGGCAGGCACACAAAAAGAGCTGAGCACAGTGACACTGTTAGCAAATGCTAGCTGAGAGAAGCACAGTGTTTGTTTTGGGAATTTTTATAAGTCAAGTCTTTCGATGGTGGTTTTTTTTTTTTCCTCCTTCTGCCTTTTCCTTGAGAGGCTGACTACTTTGGTAGAAAAATGGCTTTCATGGCTTGATCAATAATTAAAGAAAATTTTCAGGGTGGTGTTGGTGATGTCTTCGGATATTTCAAAGCCAAGAATTTATGTTATGGATTATCTTGGGAGGGATGTCAAGCATTTATTTCTCTGTGTGTGTATGCGCTCAGTAAATGGTTACACTTCAGTATGGACATGTGTGGTCTCCAGTTCAGTTTTAGTTTAAAAAAAAAAAGAAAGGAACATAATATTTAGCATATGATAGATACTAAGGAAAAAAATAAATCACTTAATATTACACTTTTCGTGACCTGGAACCTGCCTGATACCGGAGTAGATATCCGTAGTTTTGTATATCTTTGCTTGACTAAATTATAAAGAAAACTTACAAAAGTCTTCGTATTATATCCACCAAAGTCAGGTGTTTCTACTGAATGCTTAATATTTGGCTCAACTGGTGATGCTGCTTTTGAGTACAGTCAAGCATTATTCTTACTTAGCTATTTGTCACTTGCTTACCTTTTTCCATTTATGTTGGCAAAGTGAGAGTTACAAGCGTAACTTCCTCCTTGAAAGGTCTCTCCCTTTCAAATGTCACTTGTTATACATCAAAGCACAGCTGGAGAAATCTACCTGTTGGTAGAAAATAGCATTACTTTCTTTTTGACAGGTGGAGTCCTGTCCAAAAAGAGGTGTCAAGTAGATCATCTGCTTTGGGAGACGATAAAGGTAAAGTAACACATAACCACATCTTTCAGCTTCTCCACCAGCAGTAAAATAGGCTTTCTTTAATTCAGAATTCTGCAGAACTAATTCTGATTTACATTGAAATGGTTAACTGGGAATGAACTACTATCTTGTGATGTCTGTGGGCAGAGCTGTGACCCTCCTACTTCTACTCAAAACATGGTAAATTGCACTACAGTGGAAAAATATTTAGGCTTATCACTTTCTGGAGCTGAAGTTTCTAACAGTATTTCCAGTTTCAAAAGCTGTGTGGTATTAAGGTCGATATCTGTCATTTTGAAAATACTTGAAAAGGGAGATGTTCATAAGGAACAGAACTAGAGAGAAAGAAGAAATGGGAAATAATGAAAAAGACAAGGTATTGATCAGATGTTAGAAAAATATACCGTAATAATTATTTTTTCCCATTAATAGGAAAAAAAATAAGTGGAGTCATCAGAGACAAAAAAATATTTTTAAAAAGGAAGGAAAAGGTTCTGCTTAGCTGCACATGAAAATGAGCCTTTTAAATCGCAGAAAACATGGTTCTAATGTGACAACAGGATAAGATTACTAGCCAAAGCGGAGCAATACTACTCTTGTAGTAGTAGATAACAAAAGAGGTGTTTTCTGTGTGTATGAGGAAAAGCCATTTAACAGGCTGTCTAAATGAAGTCTAATGAGAAGTTGTAGGTAATACAGGAAAAAAGAGTAGCTTCCATTGGGTTCATAGGTAAATACAATTTATTCATCTAGAAAATATACCCCAAAGATTTGGTTTATAAGTACTGATGTAAATGAAAATACATATTAAAACTAGAAATGCTGACTTAGACTATGCAGTGGCTGTTGGGAGGATAATATTGCGTGGGTTTGTGTAGTTGGTTTTTATCTCTGGGCATTTGTAAATATTTAAGAATGAGTTGATTTCAAAACATTGTACTATAGACCATATCTTCCTGTCGGAAATTTGTAAGGTTCAGAGGCTTTGGCTTCGAATAATGTTCTCCCAAGTCCACATAAAGATATTTCAGTGCAACTGAGAGGGTGGGAAGGAGTGGGGAAAATGATCTGTCTAAACACTTCTGCTGCGAGTTGCTATTTTTCTTCATGCTATTAGTAATTTATTGTCGGGTTTGTTTTGTTTTTTTTTTAGCTGGGTGTGAGTGTAGCTATTCTAGGTGGAAGAGAAGTTTCTATGCTTAAAAAGAAAAAGTAGTTGGTAAATTTTGTTTGCTTCTAGAGTGTGTCCAGTTCAAGAGCCTGCTGTCCCCAGCTTTCCCAGGCCCTTGCTGTTTGTCCCCTAAAATTTTTGGGTTATGTTACATGCCTCCGTTTGCGAGCTACTCAGCACCACAGAATTTTAACATAATACAGAAGGCAGGATAACAGTAGCCTAAAGGCTATTGATAAAGTGTCTTTTCCAGCTGTGCTAGTAGAAAAGGTTACTGACTCCAGCTGCTTGACACAGCCCCTTTTGCCCCTAGCTGTTGTTTGGAGTCTGCTTCTTGGAGTAGTTTTTGTGACTGTTCATACTCCACTTGAGGCCAAGACAGAGAATGAATTGACAAGTAGCCTCTTCTGCTGTTTGAGGTAACCTGTCCGTGTTTTACTGGAAGTGGACCAGAAATCCATCGCCCTGTTTGCTCCATAGGCTCTAGGTGGTCATTCGTTTCATGCCAGACCTTAGATTACCTGCCTTTTTGACACATAGACAAAGCCTTAGGAGTAAAATGCTCTGTAGACCATCCTTTCTTCTGCGTTCTGCCCAGCTTTCCATTACACTTGTTGACCGAAAGAAAGTGGTTCAGTAGCAGTAAAAGTGAAATGAGGGAACAGCAGTGTGGATCAGCTGAAACTGGTGGAGCTCTCTAAGTTAGTTTCTGTGGCAGGTAATGCCAGATGCTTAGTTACTGTCATTCTTATCTTGTCTTCCCAGTCACCACTGTTGCGAACTCGCTCTTTTAGTGGCTCTCAGGATCCCACGGTGAGGCAGAGCCGGGAACCAGAAATGCCTGAGAAGTGTTTGGATGTGGTTTATTTATGTGTTTGTTTATTCTACTTGCTCGTAGGGTTAGTTTGTGACTGATTTAGCTCTTTGAGTCAGCTCACTGAATTAACATGTGAGCTGGCCTAAGGGATGTGGTTGCTCTCTGGTAGCCCTGACATAGCTTGCTTTTAGCTGCCATGGAGTGTCTCCCCTCAGCCCATTCTTTCAGCTGGGTGCCTGTGAGGTTCTGAAGTCACATCTTTTGGAGCAGCCAAAGGTATCGTGGGCTCTGCCTCCTGTTGACCTGTTTGCCGCTTGAAGAGGGTAGGAATGGGCTTAGTGGTTTACTAGCCAGGCGTGCTCTGGCAAAAGAATTTCCTCTGTTTCCAGAGACCAATTTTTTGCCTTTGTTTGAGGACTTCCTGTGCATTGTCCCACAAGCCGAGTCATGAGGGTATCCCCAGGAGCTGCCTGTGTCCTGCAGTGCAGGTAAGGCTGTTGCAACCCATGGCAGTCTGGAGGGAATTGTTGAAACTCAAAGGAATTCCTTTCCAAGCTTGTCATTCTGCGGAGGCAGCAAGAAGTTTATTCATTACATGGATTTGCCCACTGGAAACTAAGACTGGAACCATCGATACAAGCTAAAAGCAGCTGGAGTGTTTGTTGCTGTGCATTCAAGTAGGCTTGGCTTGGCTTGGCTTGGCTTGGCTTGATTTCCCAGAGCTCCAGGAGCTTTGTGCTCCATTGGCACTTCTTGCTTGTCTGCTACCTGGCAAGTTTAGAACTTGAGTTCTGTAATGGCTTTTCCTTTAAAACAATGGCAGAGCATGTATCTGCGTGTGTGTGTGTGTTTTTATTTGCATACACTCACATATAAACTACGTATCTATATATACATGAACACTTGCATATATGTGTATGTACACTCATATTCTGTCCAGAGCAGCTTGTATCTAATAAGGCTTTCATTCCAAGTGATTTCTAACCGCTCTCTATGATAAGAAAAGTAAGTAATTAGCTGGTGAAGCAAAACAGCCTTGCAGATAAGCATTCTTAGACTATGTCTAGGTATAATGACTTAAGAAGATCTGGATACGTGGTCTTCATGAAACATGTTCTATGTAGCTTTAGCAGTTATAGCTTTAGCTATCTGAAATAGGCAGGTAAATTTTGCAGATTCATTAGCTTGTGATGTATTTGTTTGAATATGCTTGTGGTTTCTAGTCTTGATCTTTCAAAGGAAATTGAAATGAAAGTCTAGTCCCTTTTTACTGAGAACTTTAAAGCATTTCCGTGATATCATACTTATTTGGTAAAATGAAAGGTCTCTTTTTAGCTTCGAGAATGGATGGCAGGTAATGTCTATTAATTTTTACAGTCTTTTTTTTTTTTCCTTTTCACCTTTCATATTAATTTAAATGATACCAGTGTCTTCAGAATTGTCATATGCAACTCTCATTTTCCTCACTTGTTAATTGTTTGTGTCATCTCTACCCACCACCTTGGAGAGGTGGTGATTAAACCCGGAACTTGATTTAGTACTACCATTCTATGAGGAGGGAGTTATGACTTCTTTTTAATCATAACATCGTATTTTTTGTATACTTTCAATCTCAAAATTATTTGGGTTTTTTGAGTGTTCTTCACATTTACTTTGGTATGATACTGATACCAGGATCATCTTCTTGGAGTCCTGCCCAGTGTGACAAGGTTCTGCTGTTTCAGCTAGAGCTCTGCAGAGCTCCTGTCACTGTATGGCCACTTGCATTGCTGTAATGGCACGGTACCCACACTGAGACGGTGTTACAGAAGATCATGTAGGTAGAACATCATGGCAGGTAGGAACCCAGAGCATCCTACTGATGAAACTTCTGTCCCTACAGCATGTTGACGCTAGTCTTGTTGAGACATCTTGTCATTCAGGGAAGAGACTTTTTTTTTTTTTTTTTCCCCAGGCCATCCAGACTGGGTTTTGTAGACTTGCATCAAATTTGCAAGTGGATTTGTACAAACAAGTCAACTGAAGTAGTCTATCTGTTGACACAGCTCTACCATTCAGCCAGGTGTGAAGCTAAAGTATTAACCTAAAAAATGGTTGATGTCCAATAACTTTGTCTGATATTGTTTCTGTCAACATAGATATCAGTTTGTCTGTTTTTATTTACTGCTCCTCTGAGATCTTTTTTCCATCTCTCCAGTGGTGGGAAGTAGAAGTGTGCATATAGTTGAAAATATATTCTTCTTATAATTCAGATTCCTTGAAACTTCTTGTTATGGACTACAAAACAGACTTTTTAGTAAGTCTGCATGAAGTTCCTTTAAACAAGTGAGTCGACATGCTGGAAGACACATGGGCAAATTTAACAGTGGGTTAAGGTCAGATGAAGAAAGGTGGTTCTGTGTCCTTCCCCCATTTGTTGCCTTCTGCTCCTTTATGCCTGTCGTCAGGCCTGATAGAGGCTCTGTGTGGCCATTTTTAAACCAGTTTCTCTAGTACTTAAGTTAACTGATGCTTTTTTCCCTTCCTTTTTCTATCATCTATAGCATGTTTAATAAGTGCTTTGTACCTATGCTGGAAGAGCTCACTTTAATGAGCATTACATATTTCTGTTATTGATTCAGCCTTTATATTCTTTAATTCCCTCATAAATCTTGAGGACATGGTGACTTATTGTTAGTTAATCAATGTTTATTTTTTCTTTGCTTCTTTTGACATGTCTTGACAGTAATCTTAGTCCATCTCAAACTTATCTTTTGCCAGCATCCTCTGTGGGAGAGGCTCTTACAAAGAAACCTATTTTTGCTTTCTCAGCTGTCTGGATGCTAGTATCACATTTAATTGCATCTTCCTATTTTTTTTCACCAGTTCTTATGATATTTTTTTTAATATTGTTTTGATATGTTTTCCGATCTGATACTCTTTGCTCTCCTAAAGCATTTGTTTTCCTATCCACTGTCACTTACTCTGCTTTCTGTTTCTTTACCCAGGCTTGGATTCACATTTTTCTGGGATATGCTCATTTGGCCTGTGTAACCTCACGAAAATGTTACCATTTAAACATAATGACTCTTTTCTTCCCTGGCTTCCTGTTCCCTTTCCTTGTGAAGTGGTATGTATACCTTCCGCAACTTTCAGACTCAGCTGGGAGCTAAACAAGCAGCTTTTAATTTCCTCTTTTTTTTTTTTTTTTTAAACTGAGGATCTTTTGGACTGGTGGTGTCTTAATCCCTGTTACTGAAACGTAATGGTATGGTACTAGTTTTGGTAGGATTCCTTCCGTGAGTGCGGTGAACTCAGTTGCATTACAGCCACTGTCATTTAGCGGTGAGCTAATTGCAAACAGTAAGCTGGCTTTCCAGCATAGTACTAAGATTCTAAGATACAAGAGCAGGAGAAAAGCTTAGTTTTTTATTTCCAGGTGAGGAACAAACACAGAATGTAAAATGTCCCTTGGCACATCTTGCTGTGGTTCAAAGGCTAAGTTGAAATTTAGATTCTCCTTCATCAAATGAAACTCCTCTAGAGTTTGGCATGGTATTCCTTTTACTTCCTTCCCTGAAGAGAATTGGCTTGGCTCTTTCCTCTTTTCCATAGTAACTGTGTGTCCTTGATTAGTTTGTGGAAATTGCAAGAGCTCTGAAGTTTTCCTGAATTAAAGACAGCAGATTGGTTGTCATTTCTTCCTCCCACCTGATGTTCTCCCTAGCAACCACATACAGATTCTTGCTGGGGGTTGTTTTGTTGTATTTTCCCCCAGGGGAAAGACTCTTCCTCATCAGTCTTCATTGCAACTTTTGGTTCCTTCAGTTGACTTCAAATGTAACGCCAGTGCCATTTTACAAGCTAAAGGAGTAAGTAAAGCTGGACCGATAGCACAGTGTGCTCTCTACTTCTGTATCAGCTGTCCTCCCTTAATTTGTGGAGTGTGATTCTCTAAATTCCTTCCTAATAGGTTTCCATTTTGAAATACTCTCTGTCCAGAATGACATGACATCTCTGCAAGCATAAAATTATTATGTAACACTGAGCACAGAGAACTTGCTATCAAAATACTTGTTTCTTCATTTTTTTGGTTAAGTTCACTGTTGTGAAATGGAGTGGTTAAGAAGTGTTACTCCAGAAGTAGAGAAAAGGTATTGGAGATTGCATCTTTTTCTTTTTTTTTTCTTTTTTTTTCTTTTTTTCTGCAAAAAACAGTGCTGTCCTGAGACCAAATTACTCAAAAACAAGTCATAATGAAAATACACTAAAACCCTCAGCTTTAGCTTGGTTGTATCAAATACTTGGTAGAACTCCAAAGTGGTAAATAATTCAGTTATTTTCTTTATGGAGTACTAATCTTGTTTGCTTTGGCTTCTAAAATCAAAACCGCAGCTTATTTTTACTTAATATACGCTTTTTTTAGAGTATCCTTTCCATGCAATAATGCAGATATTTATTACAGAACCCAGGAGGCCAGTCAGCAGCCACGGACTCTGCTGTGTTTGGTGGTCCCAGAGGCAGAGGAGTGATGTTCACCAAAGGCAATTCTGGTCTTAGTACTGGTGCCAAAGTCCTTGTAAGATATTGTGGCAAGGTACTGGTTTTGAGGCAGTGTTTGGCAGAAGTGGGAGATAGGTGAGGATCTCCTGTTATCTTGTATGGCTTAAGAAGACAATAAAGGTGCATTTGGTCAAAAGAACAGGTCTGGAAAATTACATTTGCTGCGATGTTCTGTGTAGGTGTGAGCAGCGTAGCCAAAGGAAATGATACTGAGCTACTAGAGATGATAGGTGAGCATGTTTCATCCATATATGTTGTTTAAGTTGTCTTAATACCAAGTGGAAGAATGGGCAGGATACAACTTGAGCTTTGATGTAGAAGTCTAGGGGCAAATCCATTGTGAGATGTAGCAAGTTGATGGGAAAGGGGAGTGCAAAAAGGAGAGACTCTCAGCTGTAGCAGATTTTGGATTTCCTTCGGGAGGGTACTAGAAATGATCTAAGCATGCAATGACTTGATTTGCAGGTGAACCATTAGCTAGTGACACAATTTTTTAGATCATCCATCAGTTAATCGTATTTTCTTTCTGCCGCCATTTTTATTGCAACGTATGGTGGTTAAAACCCAGAAGAAAGCATAGTGACATCTTGTCTGTCTGCGCAGTTACTTCCATTAACAGCAAGAATTTATTTTGGTTGATGACTGCCAACAATTGGCATGTACAAGATGACATCTTCAAAGTAGGTCTTAAACAAAACCACTTTTCTTTGGTAATTCCTGGTGTTAATTCCTGTCTTTCTACTTTTTCTCTTCAGAATGTGTTGGAAGCAGTGGTTGTTTCCTTAATGTATGATCAGGTTTGCTCTAGGAATTTTACAGATTTAGATTTTGAGACAGCAGTCTTAAAATGAGACAGTGTATCAAAGTGATGGGTTTACACATGGTGGTTCCTGGTAGTACCCAAAACATAGCTTATCTAGACTTCTTTCTACTCCAGCAGGACATGTTTCTCTGCTATTGTTACTGTGTTCTCTGGGAACTCCGTGAAGTAGTGCTCATGTGTGTATTAAACTCAGATTTGCTTTCAGGGTGAGTTTGTGTTTGTTTTTTTTTTAGGAAACTTAAAGCTACAACAATCTAGTTTTCTGATTGAATTTTCAGATCTGACTGTGTCTTTAAAAGGTCCATCTTGTATGTAATGCTGGGTTTTCACTGAACTGTTTGTATGGGATGCCACAAATTCATTTATCTCTTGGCATGGCTGTTGACCTCAAAGAGTTTACGGTGTTAGTTTTATAACAGAATGAGTAACTCTTCTCTGGATTCAAAAATTAAAATCAAAATGCAATTGATCATGATAATAATATAAGTAAGGTAACAAAATTAGCAGACCTTCAAGGAGTCTTAATCTCATGTTCTTTATGGTTTAGTTGAAACCTGTGAAGCATAAAAGGTGGCCCAGAGTTGCTCTTCTCCTTCCTAATTATTCAACTTTAAGGTTTTCTTAATTGTTGTGAGACAATCGGAGGATGGCTATCTCGGTAAACCTGATGGAAATGTTTGGCTGCTTTGTTTGTAAAGTTCTGAATGCTTCTGCCACGGTGGATGCAACACTATATTCGTGTTTGGGGCGTCAGTAGTCTAGAGATGGATTTTGCAAGTTTGTCTGTGTCTGAAACTATTGGTAGTCTAGTTGCTGGGTTCAGACATGGAACTTGCTCATTACAAAAGCTTTCTTGTGGATAAACATGAATGCATTTAAATGTCTGAGAAGAGCAAGTGTTGGGTGGAGTACCATGGGAATTGCCTTGCTGGATGGGTAGACAGTCTGTGACAGACCCTGGGAGGATTTGATTGTGCCTTAAAAATGCTAAAAGAAGGCACCTATATTTAGATCCATAGTTAGTCATGTTTTCTGTGATTGTTTATTCCTAAAAAGAAACGTGAATTCTAAGTCAGGAAATAATTTCCTTGATGCCAGTTGTCCACCAAAAAGATTTTGGATGTGACTGTGCTTTTGTCAAAATAGAAATGTGGTAGAAGATGCTTACCTAGACTATTTAACATCCTGTTTGGGAGCCACTGCTTAAAGTTATGAAAGTTACATAAAGTGAAATGTACAAAATGCAGTGAAAGAGTGGCCTATTTTATTGCCCAGCTCTGTCTTTGTTGAGTGGTGATAACACAAGTGTCTTTTTCAGATGTTCTTCTTGGAGCTAGTGAGCTTTGTCCATTCACTCCTTTCAGAAGAAATGCCTCAAATGCCTTTAAGTAGCTAATGTGAAACAGGATTGTGCTTTTTCTGTGGTTATAACCTCAGGTGCTGGTTAGTAAAGGTATTTCCCATGGATAGGCAGAAAGAGAAGCTGATGATCGTGGGTAGATCTGTACCACTTAAATTGCTGTTTGGAGTGGAGCAGTTTCCCGTGGGACCCCTCTTTTGCATTTGTGAGGGCATAAAGTACAGCAAGATAAATTCTCTTCCCCACTGTTTTCCTCATTCCAGTCTGCCTGAACCAGGGAAGCCATGGCTCCAAAGCTGCCATTAAGCTTCCTAAGAACACTTTTATTAATTGTAATTGACTGTACAGTATAGTTGGACAAGAGTAGCGAAACATGGAGGGCGCTTCCTACTGTTAGGCTTAAAGTTTTTCTTTTAATGACAAAGTTCTTAGGGTTTGGCACGGTCTGTCTGCTGTGAACTTCTGAAGTACGAACAGCGATGACCCGGCAAGAAGCACACCCTTGGTAAAAGGATATTTCAGCCAAGGAGTTGCCGCCAAGCTCTTAACTTTTTTTGCTGAAGCTCTTATTTAATGCAGATTGGATCATGGTTAAATAATTACTCCTCAGTTGAGCGAGTACTGCCCCGAGGAACATGCTGAGGTAAGTTAACGTCCCTCTTGTGCTGCCTAAGAACAAGGATGGTGTGCTGAGACTGCGTGAGCAGTCATCACACTGGCGCTTTCTCATACTTGACTCTACAGAATTGTGCTGAAAGGAGTTACTAACTTGCATTTTACTTTAAGCACACCAAAAAACCTACAGCAATCTAGCATAAGGGAAAATGGTGTACTTTGAACTGCACCACAGAGCTTTGGATCTTTAGACCCAAGCAACAGGCACCCTCTGTACCATTGGAGCAGGAATTCTTTTTGGAATTCCAGCACCCCAAAAAATTCACTGCTTCTCCATCCAAGTGGCACATGCTCTGTTTAAAGCTAAAGGTGTGTCAACTCCTGGGGACAGCTGTAGGTTTTGTGGATTAGTATCTGATGGCCAGGTTCATCTTTTTGGGGCACTACTTTATCTTTTCTTTCCTTCAGTTATTCCAGTGTACTTCTCAGCTCCATGTACAGAGCACCCCTGCTGTCTGCAGCAGCTTCTATGTGCTTGTGGTAAGATTATTTTCCATTCCTTATGCTGTCACTGTGTTTGAGCAGAAGCAATAACTCAAGCTTAAGAGCCGGCAGTGTGCACTGGCAGCCCAGAAAGCCAACCATATCCTGGGATGCATCAAAAGAAGTGTGACCAAGCAGGTCGCAGGAGGTTATCCTCGCCCTCTACTCTGTCTGAGCTCATGAGACCCCACCTGGAGTAGTGTCTCTAGCTCTGGAGTCCTCAACATAGAAAGGACATGGACCTGTTGGAACGGGTCCGGTAGAGGGCTATGGAGATGATTAGAGGTCTGGATCACCTCTTCTATGAGGACAGCCTGAAGGAGCTGGTACTGTTCAGCCTGGAGA
>VZRU01011964.1:124249-149135 GCA_013398155.1 Pedionomus torquatus | reverse complement strand
GATGGGGCTTTGAGCAACCTGCTTTAGTGGGAAGTGTCTCTGCCCATGGCAGGGGGGATGGAACTCAATGATCTTTAAGGTCCCTTCCAAATCTAACCATTCTAGGATTCTACAATCTGCTTTCTCTGTTTTTTTTGGTACTGTAAGGGCACATAGCAGCAATTGCAGAAACGGTCATTCTGGAAGTGGCAGTGAGGGGGATAGTGTGAATTGAGTTGCCCAGCCTTGTCCATCAGCCCTACACTGTGAAGTGCTGCTGGAGAACGTGTTTAGCCAGGGTATAAGAAGCTTTGTAGTCGTGCCATCGGGTGAAGCCTGCACAAATAAACTCGTCTTTCTAAAAAAGCTAGTTTGACTGCCAGCGTGGTGGTTTGGTTCAGAGCTAGCTTGTGGGTCTTAGATTGAAACGTCCTCTGCACACTGTCTGTCCTTGTACTGAAGCATGCTTAAGGCCCATGGAATATCAGGAGAATTTAGCTGCCAAACATGTTTTTAAAAAGCATTAAATCCCTGCAACTTCTTGCTTTTTGACTAAGATTCAGGCATATGGCCATAGGCATACCTTTGATGCCAGGTGGTCTCCCTGTCAAACCTAAAGATGGTTCTCAAGAAAATCTTATTTGGTTATGCTTTCAATACAGTGCCAGAAAGTTGAACCTTGGCAAAACTACACTGTACGCTGATGGTGAGAATAAGATTACAAAGAATGTTTTAGTCTTGGACAAGCATTGTAGCTACAGATAGAGAACATACATTAACTCCTAGATATAAGTTACAGGGTTTTTTATTTTGTGTGTTCCAAAGTTGTCTAAGCTAAATTAAAGTTTGGATGTTCCAGAAAATTATTTGGATTTGTGCTTGATTTTGCCTAGCACCCAGGTTATAGATTATTTAATTTCAGAAGTGTGTGTGTAGGCATATACTGCTTAAGCTTGAGCCTGGTCGTGGGTCTGCAGAGGAAGAAGCCTGAAGGGGGTGGGAGGAGTGCTTCTCCTTCCCCTCTTTCCTGGTGACCTCTGCTTCTGTGGTTGCGTTAAATCCTTTTCCTGCACACTTTGACCTGTGCTGTAATCCTGTCAGGGATGAAGTCTTTTCTGGAAGAGATTTCTTGCCTAAGTCTGCACATCTGAAACTCTTCTGGCATTTGTTGGTAGAAACTGGCTTCTCTCAGGTGTCTTTTTGCCATGACTCCTCATGCACTAGGGTTAGTTGTTTCATGCTACTCAGAGTCCCTGTGGAACAGCTAAATTACATATAAACTAGGCAAACTAGGTGGCAAATTCAAACTAGCTGACATTTACAATCCAAATAAAGTTAAAAAGCAAGCAAACAAAACAAAACAAAAAAATCCCAGATAACAAACATCTATCGCTGTCATGACTTTGTAAAGGCAAGTGCACCTCTTATTATCTTTGTCACTGAGATGTGTAAGTGACAGAACTTACGCTTAGAACTGAAGGAAAGGAAAATTGATTTTAAAGTAAAAACCATTTTCCTATAGAAGCTACTTCTTGTAGATTTGTAGAATGAAATCTAGATCTTTCATTTTGAGTGATGTGGTGCATTTTTATTTGTGTCTGGAAATGGTCAGAGTTTTTCCAGTAGCCTGGAAAATAATTTTAAGGAAACTACCATTTTTATATAGGTTTTAGTATGCTGGGTTGTTTTTGGTTGTAAGAAAAGTTTATAAGGAGAGTGATTTTTTTGTTTGTTTGTTTGTTTTGTTTTGTTTGATTGATTGGTTTTTTGTTTTTGTTTTTGTTTTTTTTTTTTTTTTTTTTTTTTTGTTTTTTTTTTTTTGTTTTTTTTTTTTTTTTTTTTTTTTTTTTTTTTTTTTTTTTTTTTTTTTTTTTTTCTGTTTAAACTGACTTTGGAGAATACAGGTAAAGCTTCAGGAACACAAACGGAACACAAACCCTGCTTGAACCTTGAAACAAAAGCTGTGAATATAAAGCTAAATCTAGGTCAAGTATGAGTTAATGATAATAAAAAGCAACTTGGTAATCCACAGAAAAGTTTGCTTATGGGGAAAATGTACGACAGATATAGTAACTCTGTGATTACTCCAGGATTTTCTTGTTTTGGTATTAACTCCAAGGATTTGGGGAGAGGGGAGTGTTCTTTCTTTGAGGGTATATTTTCCTTTTTTTTTTTTTTTTTCTATCTTTATTTTGTATTTTCAGTGGTGTGGGTTCAGCCAGACAGTTTCCATGAGGAATATGATTCATTGAGTAATTTATGACATGCTTAGGGGATGTGCTTTGGACTACTTCTTTTCCTGTTTGGGAAGAGGGACAAGCTGGATTTGGAGATGTTTTGGAAGCCTTGGCATTCATTTCTCTGTCACAGTTTGGTTCTGTTTCATGCCTTTGTGTTTGAGGAAGGGCTCGTGCATTCTAGAGTTCGTGCCCTCTCTCTCCTCATCGCTTCATATTAACTGGTCTCATAAAAGATATCAACTCTCCATGCAAGACTTGCCTTTCCTGTATCCTTGGGCAGTTGCAGATACAGCAGTAATAGAGGGAATCTGTTGGATATGCAGTTCTTCTGAACCAAGGATGTATATTTTCATTCTTTGAGTAGCTGGAAATGCCTGTGATATAAGCATGCCTGAGATGGAGTGGGATGCTTTTCTAAGCACGTTAAGGATTCATGCAGTAGTGTTGCTAGTTAAAAATGCTTGCAAAAGCTTGCTGCTGGGTCCAAGGCTCATTTGAAGCTTTGTAGCTAGGCAAACTTACAATATCCTTGTGCTTCAAAAGCTGTCATCTTTGCTGATGTGCTTAAAAACCCTGCAGCAAGTTTTGTGTCAGAAATAATAATGAAAAGATACCTTCTTCAAACATAAAAAGTTATGCAGACACAATAGCTTCTGTATGTGAGTGTGTTTTGGTTTTTTGGTGAGGCTGCATAAAAAGCATGAAGTCCTAATTCAGTGGGATGATTTGCATCCTCAAGAGGTAGCTGAATTTGGGTAGAATACAGGGACATCCAGGATTTCTTTAGATCAGATAAGGATGGGGAAATATCACAGAATGGTTTGGGTGTGAGAGGACCTAAAGATTAGGTAGTCCAAGCCCCTTGCTGTGGGCAGGGACATCTTTCACTGAACCAGGTTGTTCAAAGCCCCATCCAACCTGGCCTTGAACATTTGCAGTGATGGGGCATTCAGAGCTTCTCAGGGCAACTTGTTCCAGTGTCTTATCGCCCTCAGAGTGAAAAAATTCTTCCTTATGTCCAGTCTAAACCTAAGCTTTTTCATCTTAAAATCAATGGTCCCTTGTCTTTTCACTACAGACTGTGGTAAGAGGTATCTCTCTATCTTTCTTATAATGTTGAATTAGTTAAAAACACTTGTTTTTCACACCTTTTCATGGGCAGTTCCCTTCTGGATGTTGTCTAATGAAGGTGAAGCCTAAAACAGTAACCTGAATTTGGCCACATGTTCTTAAACTTTTAGTCAGTAAAATAAAATAAAAAAAAAAAGAGAGAGAGAGAGAAGAAGAGGGAAAAAAAAACCCAAACTGCAGTATTTGACGGGAAGCCAATGTAACTCCCTTGAAACTGGAGTGGCATGCCTGAGTCAGTGAAGTATGAGCTAAGAATCTGGCAGAAGCCTTTTGCACAAAGGAAGGCTGAGAGAGTCTCTCAGGAAGCCCGTACGCTGCTAAATGTGGCATGTTTGAACATGAGACTGACATCATTGTGAGTTCATAGCAGTGAAAGAACAAAGTCTCAGCCACAAATTAGACTGACCTAATTTTTAAGTCACTTCTAAAAACTTAATAGTGCAGAGTGTTGCTTGTGCAAGCTGTTTATTTCTATCCCAGCCTCTGACTGCTCCATTTAAACTCCAGGTTAACCCTCTAGAACATTGAAGGAGTTGTTCAGGAAGGTGTGCGTGTGTGTTTGAGGGGTGCTGCAGACTTCCTTCCTTGGCTCTTTTTCTATTCTGACCTCAATCTTCACATAAAGGAAGTGATTAAGGACCACCCATCGTATACCTTTATCCTTCAGGATCGGTTTCCTGGAGGTAAAAACCTCAGGATTGCATACCAAAACCTGAGTCGTTCCTATGGGCTGCTCGCGTGCAGACTGGAAGCCTATCTGAAAAGGATCAGAACACTTGCTGGCAGTATTGACAGGAATTTACATTTAAACTTAACTTACTAGAGAAATAAACAATATTTTTTGATGTGTCCGTGATTATTGACAAATAACTGACGTTTCTTCCATTGCTGAATCTGTAAGAAGTACAAGGGTTTGTAGATGATAGACTTCTTTCCAAGTATTTTAGTTGGCTCTGCACGTGCTGAAGTTGATCCATTCTGTTGATATGTTACTTCGGTTATTGCAGAAGTATATGGAACTTTCCTAGCTTGGGTTTACTTTGACGACAATGGTTGTTGTTTAAAGGACTGTATAAAACAAGAGAACTTAGAGAAATAGAAAATCTTCTCTATGGATTTGTATGGAGCAGTGCATACATGTAAGCACACTCCAAACAAGATAATACGAATGCAATTTAAGGGAACACGTTTTGCTTCTCTTCGCTATTGAAAATCCTGTTACAAGCCTGGTGAGGTTGCTACAAAACATTTATTGTTGACCCTGGTCTTTGACTAAGGTGCATGTCAGTTAATAACAACAGAATTTGTTCTCTCGGTTTGGGATTACTTGGTTTTGCTTTTCAAAATTAAAAAAAAAAAAATAACCCCAGTCTCTTTTAATTCTTGCAAACTAGATGTAATGGTAATTACGTTCTGTCAGTTGTTCTTAAGGGGGAATAATGTATGTTGTGGTTATGTCACCCTTCTACTTAAATGGTCATGGTTATAGTGATCTAAGAGGCATAGCTGGGGAACGTTAGTCACCGTCTGCTCCCTCTTTCTGTTGTAAAGGTATATATGGCTTTTCTTTCAGCCGTGTAGTTAACAGACTAGAAATGCGGCTTTGGCACTGCTGCAGGTCCTGTATAACATGATTCAAATTCAAAGAAACTCTTGGGATCCTTTGGGAAAGATGAAACGGGTCACATTACGTGGATCACAACTTCTGCTTTTGTTGCTGAACTTGAGAACCTGTTGGTTCCATCTTGTCAATTAAATTGAAATTTGAAAGCAATTGTAATAAGCAGGCTATGAGAATTGGCTTTGTCAGTACAAGTTAGGTATGAAAAAATGTTCAGTTCCCAGTTTGTGAGCTATCAGAAGTCTTACACCGTGGCAAGAGGTTTGGGTCCCAGTTATCTGGATCTAGGAGTTCGTTAATTTATTTTCTGCGCCTCATCTGCAATTCAGCACTCACTTCATGTCATAGCCCGAACCCCTTCTTACTCTGCACAGCCCAGAGTGGAAGACCTCTTAACAGGATTACTGCAACTGTTCAGTTTCTGGGAACACCTAACAACTTGAATTATTCCACCGCATTAATTGGGAGCCATTGCTGTACATCATCTATCTCTATGTTTCCTTCTTTACTCATACTTTGAGATAGTCAGGCTGTACCGTGTTTCTGCATGCACTGTTTTCTACCACCTGTTCTGTTTCCTTGCCATAAAAATGTCATCTAGGGAAAAACCCATTTAAACTTACCTTCTTTACTGAGTAGGACTGAACTTATACATGTGTAATGCCAATGTTTTATTTGGCCCAGCATCCTTTCTGAAGATGCTTCTGAGTGCTTTTATAAAGTGTTCACTGCTTACAATATTAATTTTGTTTTGAGCATGCAGAGGATCTTTAAATGAGTTTGACAGCAGATTTAGTTAACACTTATTAGTTTGGGCTTTTTTTTAACCTTCTAGATGTTTCTTTGTACAGCTGACAGGACATGCATGCAGTGCGGTGCAGCACTGTATTTTCAGACACAAGCAGGAAGAAACAAAGTATTAATGTTGACAGTTAAAAAAATAAAAAAAAAATAAAAATTCCTTCCAAACTTTCTCATGCCCTGATGTGAAGGGGTTGAATGTGCATGTTGCCTTCCGGGAGAACTGTTGTCATTTCCTCAAATGGGTGAAAGACCAGAACATTTTAACCCACAGTGTACCATACCATGGAAGCAGTTTAAGCATTTCTGTCCTTAAAGGAGATTGACTCACTGTGATGTTTAGTCATTCAATTTAGGAGAAGAGTCATTATAAAGTCTGTTGCAAGAAATTCACCCCTGCCTTGCCCAGAAGCTATTCTGATTTATTTCCCTAATAAAATTACCATCATTATCCTCTGCCTTTAATCCATCCTGTTTCTTGTATGAAGGCTTCAGATCCACCTTCAGTTTTCATCATACAGTGACCACAAAGCAGATCAGAGCTGCATTTTTTTTATTTTATTTGGAAATTTTGGCTCCTTATTTGCAGGCCCATATTACTTGGATGTCTCCCCCTTCAAGTCTCTCACTAGGCAAAAGGCCTTAAACCTAAAGGCTAACTATTATCTGAAGACACTGAGGTCCCATCTTATCTTCTTGCATGGGAAACCTTTTAAAGAAGTAGCATGGACTATTACAACTGCTGTGCTTGATGTTTATTTGGCACTACTCTTCAGAGCACCCTTCCTTTTAATCTGTTTCTGACCATGTAAAAGACAGAAGTCACCATTCCTATTGCTCTGCAGAGCTGCAGAACACTCTCAGTCCATTCAGGACATGTGGGTTGTACAGAAGATGGAAACCTTGGTGTCATGAAAGGAGTCACTGTAAAGCAGGCTTGTTCTACAAGGGGTAAGGATATGCTGGAATTTCAACAGCTTAAGGATTTATAAAGTAGTTCGGCTCTTTAAGGATTTCCCTTTTTGTACTGTGTGAAGTGAAAGCTAAAGTACAGTTGCTGGTGGAGGTTGGCATGTGTGGGCTTTTCAAGTTGCCACGATTAAATGATGAATCTTCACCATTCATTGTACAAGACCCAAAGAGCACTTGCAGTGTCTTGTCCGAGGATAGGCAGATGCCCTCCAGTTTTAGTTCAGTTTATGAATTTTACGCTACATGTTGTAGCTTTGGGCTGGATCTTTTCAGACTCAGATTACATAGATCAATAAAATAATTTTATAACCTATTGTAAATTTTATAAGCTTTACGCTAGATGCTTCCAACAGAATTAGTATTTTGGGAAAGGACAAGATTAAACTATTTGGAAAGGAGAGGTAGGTGCTGAGGTCTTTAGAAGGATGCTATCGTGCTCTGTTCAGTCTCTCCTTAGCTTGTAGTTTTCTCGATGCACCACAACTCTGTAGCTGTGGGAGGAACACTCTGTGTGACCCGACTGGTTGGGTTTGTTTAGCTGCAGTTGAGGGAAGGCCCTGAGCAACACTGGAGAGAGAGGGGGAAAAAAAAAAAAAAAAAAGGCTTCAATTTCTAATTCTGGAAAATAGAAAAAGGTATTTAAATAAGGCCTGGAGGACTTCTCATTTGCCAGAAGTAAGTAAAAAGGCAAGTTTATATCCTTTTGTAATTCAGCCTGATTGAAAGGATGTATATTTCTTTTCCTAAAGTCAGCAGAAAAATCCTGGCCTCTTAATGATGAAAGGCTTTTTTTAAAAAAAAAGACTTTCTCCTAAGCACAAATAACTGAAGTTTCCACTTTAAACTTGGGTGGCTCATTCATATTTCATTTAATGGTAATGTGGTATCCTCTCTCTCCCTCCTCCTTCTTACCAGCAAGTCTAAAGAGGAGGAGGGGAGATATAAAATGTTTCCGAAAATTACAGGAAATGTCTGTTCCTTTAACAGCATTGCCAGGGAATTTCCAAATTTGCTTAATGCTTATGGCTGAACTTGCAGCAGCTCCATCTTCAATCATGAGTGGATCCTGTTCTGAAAATGTGACACCTCCTTCCTCCAGTAAACTCTGTTGAAATTAAGTATATGGCTTTGTTTCTCCTCTGCTCTTCAGCAGAAGTAATTGTGCCCAGTGGTGAAATGAGGGCTTTTGCAGGCTGCTTTAAACTCCTGATTTGCTTCTATTCATTAAAGTGTGGAAAAGAGTATTTAGTTTCCTGAGGTGGTAGCTAGTTTACATATAAGGGCTTCGGAGAGGCATGGGTGCCAAGTACTAGTGATTGAGGAGACTACCTAACAGTTTTCAGAGAGACTTCAGAAACTGCCTGTGAAGCATGAAGGAACAAAAAGGGAGACTCTTTCTGTCCCAATACTTCCTTTCTTGGGCTTATCGCAAGGTGGTCTCTGATCATAGGGTGTTGTCTCTAGGCAGAGAGAGACACACTAACCAGTGTTGAGCACTAGGTTAGTTTTAAGTCCCAGGGATGAGTTTAGAAAAGGGGATAGCAACAAATGTGATGAGTAGGGTGAGCTTTCTCTTCATTCTCCGTTGCTGTCTACTGCTGAACTAGGGGAAGGAGCAAGGGAGATCTGCTGAGCCCCTTCCTGGGGCTCCAAAGGGTGTCTGCCAGCTGAAGCTGAAGCTGGCAGAGGAGAGACACAGACCCAGCACAGTCTTCAATAGATCTTCTCATCCACCTCCCTGCCCTGCTGCTCTCCTGTAGGTATGCTGATATGCTAATACTGGATAAGTGAGAGGATCTCCAGTTTAGGACCACCCACGGACAAAGATGCAGGTTCCAGTCAAGGTGTCTGTCCTGATGAGCAGAGCGTGCTCTGGGTAGCAAACTCAATTTTCTGTCTGAAGGGCTCTAGCCCCATGTTCTGCTGATGGTGTTTAGGCAACTGCTCCAAAAGCCTCCCAAAGACAGAGAGGTGATTCTTGTCATTCCTTTCCTTGCAAGGTGATGTGGGTTTTGAATCTGTTCACCAGCTCTTGTAACACACTCAGCTCTCTGCTGCGGTGGCTATTCATGGTTGTCATGTCATTTACTACGTGATTCAGTGCCACTTCAGGATTTTGTAGTATGGCAGTGCTTGGGAATAATTTATTAGCATGGTTTATGTTACAGTGATTAAGTGGAGCTGTCATCTCTTGATAGAGATGATTTGAATCTTGTTCTTAGCTGCCCAGGAAATAGTTTAGAATTGACACTAATATGTTTATTTTTACTTCCTCATGGAAAGGTTATAATTTAATTTGTTCACGTAGGAACAGCAGGTGCTTTGTATAGAGATTGTACGGGTATGACTATACATAGTGATTCATGACGCCAGTGTTACTGGTTTCCACTGTTGGTTTTTTTAGTGCGTGGTGAGGTGGGAATAATTACCCAAGATGTTCTGTTTTGTTAGTCTTTGTCCATGCTGTAATCAGACTGACTTACAGCAGTCTCCTATACTGAACAAGAGTTTGTGAATTTGCTTGAATTCATGCAAATGCATCACCTGTGAATGCCAGTTACAAATTAGTTATCTAGGAGGGAAATGTGTAAAATTGTTTGGATGGTGATTGTAGACTTTTTTGTTGTTGTTGATATGTTATTTTTTTTAAGAATCTCTTTTTCCTTTTCTCTTTTTAAAGAAGATGGAGAGATTTACCATGGGGTTTGGTTTATTTGGTTTTTTTCTTATAGAAAATTGTTATATTGATTTTTCTAATTTAGACCTTTCCATTTGAATAAATGCTAGCATTGTGTAGATCTCTTTTTTATCTAGGTTTTTGTGTGTTTGGGAGAGTTTTACAGCAAATGACTACACTGGAAGTGTGAAAGAAAGAAGTGTTTCAGGAGGTGGGGAAGGTTTGGGTTTTTTTTTAACTTGTAATATGGATTTTTTTTTTTATTTTTTTTTTTAATTTTCCTGTGTTTAGGTATTTCCCTCTGCTGGCCTTTGTATGCATCTGTCATCTTGTTCAGCCCATTCAGATTTAGACTTAAATGTAGGTGAGTAATTACTTTTGGACATGAAACAGTAATGAAGTCCTATAGAAGTATTTTTGGTTGCTTTGATTTGGAAATCGTACAGGGAGTATAATCTTTTAAAAATCCATTGAAACTTCCTGGTTGCCTCGTGTCCCAGGCAACTAGAAACTAAAAATGTAATATATCATAGCATTTGTTTGGAGTGAATTAGGTAAGCTTTCCGTCTAGGTGTCACAGAACTATATGCTGTGAACCTACAATGAAAAAGTATTTTGGAATGGGAAGAGCTTCTTGTTTGTATGGGTGGAGAGGGGAGTCCCCAGATAAAAGTCTCTGAGCTGTTGATTAGCGTGATCTAATGTATTAATAGCATGTTTTAACACTTCCCATAAGCTCACATGCTATCAGTCAGATTTCCCTGCTATAGCACATAATACACGTTTATTATTTCACAGTGAATGTCAAAAGGGTTGGCTTGTTGGTAAATGCAAGGGATGATAATCAGGCCCATTGCTCAGAGTTGGTATTGGTGCATGGATAATATTTGCAAGAATATTGCACATACTTGGGGGCTGTGTCAAGTAGGTCACCAAAATGTGGTGGTTTGGTGGTTTGTTTTGGTTTGGGTTCTTTTGTAGTAGGAAGGACTATATAATTTCAAATACCACTATTTGTGTAAAAAAACAATATCTTAGTGTTACCTGAATGGAAGGTCCATTCATCTTGCTTAGCCCAGCTATCTTACAGTGCTGGTAGTAAAAATGTTACTCAGTAGTAAATTTTGTAGTAGGAATAGAGCAAGCTTAAAAATCTAAACTGGAGGTGTTTTATGCAACTTATTCTTGGGAAGCCGATTTCCTTTCTGACTCTGTGGCTCCATGCCGCAGTTCCCAGATTGGTGAGCACAGTGAAATGAGGTGACTTTTCTTTCGAACTAGTAATTAAAACCAAGTAAGTAATTAGTTGATTACGATGAAAGGGTATAGAGCACTGAACAGAAAATTGTCTGTGTAATTTTTCTTTTTCCCAGTGGATTATACTGGCCTTTTTCATGAACATACAGTGTGCACTCTAAAATGCATGTGGCTGCTGTTTCTACAAGGAAGAGAAAATTAACGCTATTCCATTTTGACTGCATATGTAGATCTAAAATATGGATGTGCTGAAAAGTAGGAGAGGAGGGAGCAGCCATTGAGATCATACAGATAAGTAAAGAAAAGCAGGCTGTAATCCTTAAAACTGCTTCTCTTTTGTGAAGATGGTGCATAAGTGACGTTTGGAAAAAAAAAAGTCTGTGTTTCTATTTGATTGACTTCCTTGCTGTTCTCTACTCTTCCACCAAAGTGGAGTGTGCTGGAGAGAGTGGGGGTGAAAGTCTGTGTTCTTCTGCCCTGCAACCAACATAGGAAATGGTATGCTCCTGTGATGATGACACTTGCTTGAGTCACCTGAAAAACCAAAAAGACACCCTTGTTCCCCTCAGCTGATGAATGCGAACCCTTGTTAACAGAGCTCTTATTTAAATCACTAGCATTTGTAATTTCACTCTGGTATTCTGCACAATGGCAGGCAAGATGTAGGCTTCTTGTAACCTCAGGTACACTTTTTTTCCTCCCAGACATTACACAGTTGGCGATCTCTGGAATTTATTGGCTTGCTTGCTGAAATGGGAAGAAGTATACCCTTTCCTCACTTTCACTTAGAAATCCCATTTCCCTGGTGCTCCACAGACACTTTGTGTTTCTCGCTATCAAAGAGTAGCAACTTGAGCAAGGTTTGGCCCTCTCTCTCCTTGACTGTCACTCAGTCTCTAGCAGCATAGGTTACAAGCATCTGTCCAAAACAGCTTTTATTACCATCTTTCTGAGTCTGGTCAGGGAATGCAGTGGCTGTCATATACGTTGGGAGGGAAAACCCACCTTGCAAGAGTGGGAATTTACCTTGTGATCCCTAGATGAGGAGTTCCTCTCTGATGCAGGAGTTTGCATAGTCTTTGTTGAGTATCGCACGTGGCTGTGGTGGTAAGGACTGGTGCTGATGGTGTTGGTGCTGGCTTTAGACCCACTGTCAGCTCCCAGCTCCGTAACACTGAAGCCAAATACTCCTTTGAAAACTTCTGATGTGCCAACAGTTGCATGTGCCCTGTAGTTTAGGATCTCCTACCTCTTTGTTTTGATTCAGCTTTTGGCAATTTTTTTTGGTGACTGTTCCCCAAAGAGGGAATTTGACTGTAGGTGAGGACAGAGGTTTTCTCATACGTACGTTTGTGCATTTGCCTCTGGAAAGCAGAAAACCACGCAGTTTTAAAAACCAACTCTTTCAGGTGTCTCAGGCTGGGTATGCAAAACCTGCCCTTCAGGACCTTCTAATGTTCCGATGTTGTGAAGTTATTTTGTTGGAGTCTTGCCATGCAGCAGTGACGTAAGTGGGAGGACTCCTGTAGGCACCTGCCAAAGCAGGCATTAGTGACGTTGGGAGCAAAATTACGGAGCATTAATGACACCAAGGTTCAACTTCAAGGTTATCTTCTTATGGGAGGTAAAGGTCTTTCAGAGATTGTAGCGAGGCTTCTAGAAGCTATTTGCTAGGTACTTATCAAGACAGAATCAGAGCGTCATCCCGAGAGGTTTTTAAAATATATTCTTAGACATCTGCCTCTTTAGAAATTGTTGCTAAATTGAAAGCCTGAGGTAACTTAAACAAGCATCCTGCTAAGATGTGAGAGAGTTGTTTGAAGTTGAAGTGGTAGAAGTAGAGATTAGGAGTGCGTACAAAATGCAAGTTATTTTGACTGAAGAATCAAAGACACAACTTAAGTGTGAAGTTTCCAGTGATGCGATTGCCTGCTTCACTCCATCTGAGCCATCTGGGATAGGGACAGGAATCTCTCAGGCAAAGAAGGATCTTGTAATTCTGTGGCAGCATTACACATACATATTAGAATCAAAGAATTCTAGAATGGTTTAGGTTGGAAAGGACCTTAAAGGTCATCTAGTTCCATTCTCCCCTTACTAGACCAGATTGCTCAAAGCCCCATCCAACCTGGCCTTGAACACCTCCAGGGATGAAGCATCCACAGTTTCTCTGGGCAACCAGTTCCAGTGTCTCACCACCCTCATAGGGAAAAATTGCTTCCTGAAATATTAGAGATCTGCTGTTCTTTGTATGGAAGATAGGGGTGCTGTAGTTTTGGTTCTTCAAAGGATAAGGGGAAACTGTAAAGATACTGGGCAAGTGTCACACAGTTCTTTTTAGTTTGACAGCCAGTTAGAAGCTTTATTCTCTTCTTTAAAAGAAGCACTAACAAGCAGTGCCACATTTTGCAAGTCCATCTACCAGGAGGAAGAAGCCAGCATGTGTGTGAGTGACCTCATGCAGTATTCTCATAGCTCGATTACCGATCAATTTTCGGTAATCCTGATTTCAGTGTGGAACATCCTGTGACTCAGATGGTTTCCTTGCTTGAAGATCAGCAACATAATGGCCTACTTAGGGCAAGGTGTTATATTGCATCATTTTATGAGACGCTACAGTGTCAATACATGCCACTGCAATCTAAGTCACAAGAAGAGCAACAGAAAGAGAACGGTCAAGAAATTGAGGTTTAGTTTTTTACTAACCACGGTTAGAAATCAAACAGATATTTCAACACCTCGTAGTAGCTGAATGATAAGAGCAGTTACCAGGAAGGGGAAGAGAACTCTCAGTGTTTACCTAGAGCAGGAGGCTACTACTCTTGTTTAGATAGGTCCCAAAGTCTGAAAGTATCAGGAACAGAGAGAATTTGAACAAAACAAAAACCTGTAATTGATGAAAATGTTGTTCTTCCACTGCCCAGGGAATCTGTTCCTCCAAAAATAGGATTTCAGTTACAATAATTTAAGGTGACATGACTGTTATTACTTTCAAGCCATGGGTAGAATGCTTTCAAAAACTTGACACTTAGCTATGCATTAAGGTAATAGTGTGATTTTAAAAAGGATTCTGGACTGTTACCCACTTGCCTTATGTTCTTCACAAGTTCTTTACCCGATTGCCCTATATGACTGGTTTGAGTTTTTTTAAGGGTCTTCTCAAACAAACTTCTGTCATACAAGAGTGAAGGCTGAGACAGAAGGCAGTAAGCGTTTAGAAAATAAGGCACATACCCAAACTAAAAGCTGCAAATTAAAGATGATGTATTTTTAACGGCCTCTGTTTTTGAGTTCTGTCATTTCTCAGCTGCTTTATTTTCCTGTTATTACTTGGACTTTAAGTCAGCAATTTACCCATCAAAACAAACTGTCTAGTTCACGAACAAACTGTCTAGCTCACAAAAGAGCTAGAGCCAATTCCCACTAGAGCCAGTGGAAAAGTTTTCATTGAGTTCAGTGGGTTCGCTATCTGGCAGCCTCTGATACAAGTAAAAGAGAATCGAAATTCGTGACGAGACATGTTAAGAGAAACAATAAAAAACGCAGAATACTTTTTTCTCTGTGAAAAAAAGAATGGACACAACTATCAAGTTTCACTTCCCCCCTCCATCCTTGCGTTAATGCATAGGCTTTTGATAGCTTCCAGCCTGTCTGCAGAGAGCCTGAGGCCAGTATATAATGACTGCTCCTTGAGGGGGAGCACACCTGCCAACCAAGTTGCAAAGATTGGAGGGGAAGGGTGTTGTTTAAATAGGTTTAATGAAGTCTTGGTGTAGTAATTTTTCCAATAAATTTTGTAGTTTGGAGCAATATGCATTTCACTGCTATATGCTTCCATTTATCCTGGACAAGCTTAAAATCACTGGCTCTGTAGCAGTGGGGTCAGGGCAAATAGGAAGTTGCATTTTGTCAACCATATGACTGCTAATGTGAAGCCTGGTGTTTTTCTTGTATTGCTTCATGAAGCTCTCAAGCCACAAATTTCTTTCAGTTTTATTTCTTGGGTCGCTAAAGTGAAGTTTGTACTTTTTTTTCAGAATTTAATTTATTAGATTTGTATAATATATTTAGCAAGTAAAACTTCTGCTGACCTGGGATTTCCCACTGCTAAACACAACTGACCCATTGCTGTAACAGGACTTCTATTAAACTGTCTTTAAATAAGTTTGAATTCGTGACTTCATGTACAAATAAGATAAATAACAAACATTTCAAACTGAAGCAGCAAGTCAACACTGCAAGTAAAATGTGAATTTTCCAGCTGAACCATGTGAAACTGAGGATATAAAAATCTTTTTTTAAAGAATATAGAAAATCTTCAGCCCCATATGCACCTGTATGTACATGTATCCTCATAACTTGCATCTGCTTATAAATGTTTTGCCTCCTCAAGCATGTCAGTCAAATGGATTTTTATTTTCTTCATCTGGCTGTTTCAGTTTGGTGGCAGTTGTGTTACTTTGCTTTGTCCCAGGCAGCAGAAGACAGAGGTAGAGAGATGCTGCTTGGCTGACAGGCTGGCTGGTGTGGGCCTGAGCTGGCATAAGACTTGCTTGAAAGCACGCTTTGCTTTGTGCAAGGTGTGTTGCATAGTTTGGCGACTTAAAATCGCTTCCCCAAACAGGAAGAGGGAATGTGATGGTGTGAGAAACACAAACGTGGAGAGAAATGTGGTTTCTTGCTGAGCTGGCTTTACCCTGCACCAGTTTGAGCCCAGATTGCTATTTCCAAGCATTCTGCCATTCCGGCAAGGTGAGAAACTCTGTCAGGCTTGACCTTTCATGGACAGGCTCTAACCTGTGAGCTCTGCCACCTCGGTTGAAGAAGTCACCACCCTTAGCTGTCTCTTCTCATGGAGCTGATTACTGTGGCAGCTGAACATGTAGCTTCTGTTTCCTCCAGAGTCATCATTTGCAGCCTTACACAGACGGCTGCCTCCGTTAATATCCAGGAATGCACTAGGAGACCACATTTTGAACTGCGGGCGCAAAGCAAGTTAACTTCTGTTTTCTGTTGGATCTGTACCTGTGACACTATATACACTAAAGTGCAGCCACATCCCTTAGGGACGAAGCCCAGTGGGGGTTCCTTACTGAGGACTGTTCCTCCAGGGACTTTTTCTATCAAGGTGTATTTTGGGAGACTCTGGAAAGCCTGAGGACAGCTGTGAGGCAGCTACATAAATAGGTGGTGAAACGTGTCAGGTGTTTTTACTGGTCTGCAGCTGCTGCTGATTCAGCTGATGTGGTTCGGATGCTGTCAGGATCTAACCTTACAGAAGTGCTGTTTGCTTCAGATATTGTCCGTCATGTGTGAAAAGTGTAATGTACTTCATGTGACTGTCCCACCGGCTCAAGACAGGCCAGAGACAGTGCCCACTGCTTCACCTTTCAGTAGTGCATTCACGAGGCCTCTGTTCTGTGTCTGGTGATTAATTTGAATTAAATGCTCGTGTTCTGATGCAGCATCTTGTTCTCCTGGTTTCTCTTCAACCATGTTCTTAAAGGAGAGAGGTGGATGGAAGTTCTGTCTTTTTTCTTTTGTACAGTTTCAGTTGCTGGACTTGCAGTGTTGGTTTTTGAAATACTTTCCAAGGCATTAAACTTTAAAAATGTATCTTTACTAATTTTACAACTTCTTACCAAGCGGTGAAGTGCTGAAAAGCATCTAATTAGTTTTGCCGTTGAGAGGAATACCGTGATTTAGGGCAGTATCTCTTAATTATATTCTAATAAAGTCTTGTGGAGAGGCAGAGCTAGTGGCAACAAAAGTCTGCCGTTAGACAGGGTATGTTGCCTGAAATACAAGATAATTGTCCAGGCAAGATTGTTGGAATAGATTCAGAGACTGTAGTTGGAAATACTCTCTCTAGGCGTTTGGCAGAGAGGGGAACTTCTCAGGAGTGAATTTATTATGTGGTACGGACCACTCTGCAGTTAGCCTCGAAGCTGAAATGTTTTATTTCTGCAAACTTTCATGGCCTCATCTTTATGTGTTGGGTTTTTTTTTTTGCTTTTTTTTTTTAATCTTCCCATTCTTGCAGGCTCTTAGTCCAGTGTAAAGCTGATGGGTGAGAGCAAAGGTAAAGAATGATGTAATGCAGCGGCAGCCAGAAAGCATCTTTTGTTTGAATTGTGAAATGGCTACTCCATAGTCATCTCCCGATGAATCAGATGTGAGGGGCTGCTTTGTGGAATGAACCCTTTGTAACAGCACATCAACTGGAAGCAGGAGGAGACATTCAGTTGAAGAGTTCTTTCTGAAAATGGGTTTAACTTTTCTTTTGCCAGTCACCACCAGCATGACCTCATACACTTCTAGTACAATGGTGTGGCTAAGCCTTTGAGTACACAGCCATTACATCATCACAGCAAATTAAGAGAGGGAGGTGGTGAAAGAGGCCTTATTGTTGTCATGGCCGATGAGATGATCAGGACTCAACTCATTGTCGCTGAAAAGTTGGTGGCTTTGCTGGAGAGTGGTACAGAAAAATTGCTGCTGATTGATAGCCGCCCCTTTGTGGAATACAATACGTCCCACATCTTGGATGCCATCAACATCAACTGCTCCAAGCTCATGAAGCGGAGGCTGCAGCAGGACAAAGTTTTGATTACAGAGCTCATTCAGCATTCAGCAAAACACAAGGTAGGTTCATTTTCCTGTTGTACCTTGCATTGTTTGAAAGAACATTTTCCCTTAGACATTTTGGTTTTTTTAAAAAATATTTTAAATAAATATATTAAAAATCAAGGGACCAAATTTTGCTGAGCTCTTACCAGATTTAAGAAGCTATTGCTTACTGCTGAGTTTATCTTGGGGATTCTTTGTAGCCTGATCTCCCCTAAGTGACAGAGTAATGGGGAGGGATTTAGAAATTACTCAGAAAGAATGCACTCGGGGTTCTTGTATGTCTTGCAAAGCACAGGCCCTTAAATGTATGTAATTAAGGCAGGAAACATTCTCTTTCTAAACTTCGAAGGATTCTTTGGGGTCTGTGGTGGCAGGGATTGCTTAGCAAGTGGTCCTACGGTTTGCAAAGAAAGCTCTGTCAATCCTGGCTCCTACTTGCTGTTTAAAATATTTTTCTTGTGAGTAGTTTGATGGGTTTTGGTGGTGGTTGTTCTGTTGGGGTTTTTTTTTGTAAATAGTGTTGCTAGTGAAAGGAAAATAGCTAAGTTTGTTTCAACTTAGTGTGTATCTGTGTGTTTTGGGTTTTATTCCATTGGTGCTATTGGTACTATTCTATTGGTTTCAAACATTTTGGTTACAAGAATAGTTTATTACATTCTTGCTTTGACATGTTAAAAACTGAAGCCTTTTATTTTTACTATCTAGAGCATATTTTTATATAAGGTTGTATAGATGGCTAAAATGTTTGTGATTTTAGTCAGTTTAAGGTCTCTTTACTGTTTATATACCAAAAACCCCGAAGCAGAAACTGAGCTAGAGCCTTCTTTTAAAACATCTTAGTTTTTAAACAAACCAACCAACCTGGCTGAAGTGACGGTAAAGCATTTTTACAAGTGACATAAAATTCCCTAATGGTAGAAATTCACAGAGCATGCTTTAATTCAGAGCAAATAATGAATTCACAGACTCTGAAAGGAATCAAATTGGATCAGGCAATTAGGTGTAAAATAAAAACTGTTTTACATACAGCTATGTAAGAAATCTATTTATCTGAATGGCTGCATAGCATATATGTGGGAACCCTGATGCAGGTGATAATGGGGTGATTTTAGTCATCTTCCTCTTTCCTATCTTATTCTGAACTACTTGTGTTTCAGATTGAAATTGATTGCAAGCAGGAAGTGGTGGTGTATGACCAAAGCTCTAAAGATGTGACCTCTCTGTCATCCGACTGCTTTCTTACTGTGCTCCTGGGCAAACTGGAGAAGAATTTCAGCTCTGTGTATCTGCTCTCAGGTACGGAAAGCCAAGAAAAAGCCCAGAACACTTGAATGAGGAGAAGAAAGAAAATGCTATTATTATAGCTGATGTGTATACGGTTTTGCAATAATGCTGGTATAAGCTTCAGATATAAAATAGCTTTTTCTGTAGTTCTTTATGCATTATAGTGACACTCATAATGTGTATAATGCTTAGAAGCTGCATCTTACAGGGGATATATTACACCATTAGTGCCACGTAAATGGAAATTGATCAATATGTGGTTCTTTAGATGCATATGTCTGCTATTCTGCTCTTTTAGGGTCAAAAACTGTGAAAGAAATGTGTTTGCCTGGTATTCTAAATATTTTCTGTGCTAGGAGGAAAATCTTTTCCTTGGTAATTACTACAAAAAGCACAAGAGAAACCATCTTCCAGAGTTATGGAGATTTTGTAAGACTTTTTAAACTGAAGCTTCTGAAGTAGTAATATTCTGTTTGGGTCTTCTCCCTCATCCCCACTTTTTTTTTCTTTTTGTCTTCTAGTTTTGGTTTGTTTGTGGTTTTGTTTTTGTTTTTTTTTTAATTCCTAGGTCAAAGCATCCATAGAAATTCAAGTCCTTATTATACAGGATTTATTGATGTTGTATGCTTATGTTATTTCTGTCATGGAACAGTAGACCCAGTGTTCACAAGAAGGAATAAGGAGGGGCATGAAGTAGAACCAGGGCTGAAAGAAGAGGGAATGTCAAATACAAGTAGGAAATCTATAGCAGTGACTTTACCTGTGATCTAATCAAGTACATACAAAATCTCCAAAATGTTAAAACTGCAGTCAGAGACTGAATAATGATGAAGAAGAGAGAAAGGGCTCCAGAGAGATGCATCCTCTGAGCGAGAGGGTTTCACTGAGGTTTGTAGCGAGTTCTGATGGAAGTGACAGGGAAGTGGCTGTGTTACTGAGAGAATTGGTCCCAAACAATTTTGAAAGTGACTACAGACAAAATTAATAATTTCTGCACTTTGTCAGATGCATTTGGTGTTCGTGTGAGCTGGACTTACAGAAAACTAATGAGGGTTTTGCTGTGGCTATGTTTGATGCTTCTGTTTTCTGTGCTGTCTTGGAAGGAATTACACCTGTGGGTTGTGGGCTACAATATTAGATTAAGTAATTCTTTTTCCATATGAGCCACTAAGGAAATGTGTGGTGTCTAAGCATAGTAAATGCTTAATATAAGATTGCTGAAATATGTGGTTAATACTCCCTTAAATTTAAAACCGTTGTTTAAAAAACAGGTCAGTTTAGAAACAGTTCATGCCTCTCAAGGAATCCATTTATTGTCTGAATACCAAACTCTGCTCATCTGTCCTGAGATTTTTTTTTTAAGAACCAGAAGCATATTACAGCTCCATGCAGCAATACAGGCCATTTGCAACATAATTCCCATAGTAGATAGAGACACACCTATCTAATAGCTAAGAATTAGACTTCATGGCAGGGAGCAGTGCTGGGGGGAGATGTCATTAATGAGGCCAAGCAAAGAAGAGAATCATGAAACTTCCCTTCCTTCTACTGTCCCTCTGTTGATTAGTTGAATGAGACATGGCTTTGATCTTCTTTCCTCTGCTGGACCAACCCCGTGAAGGAGGTGGTCAGATGTCTCCATCCTCAGACTTGCCTGTGGCTCCTGTAGGAAAGGACAGTAGCAGGAAGGGAGTGTTCCCCAGCTCCCCAGAGTGTAACTCTGGACAAACACCAGTTGCATGTATCTTAATGATACTATGAGAAATGGCTTTTCTTTGTTTTAAATTTTATTTGCTTCTGGCATGTGGTAGTTGCTTGTTCAAGCTGAAAATGAAACATAAACCACGTGCAAGATTCTAGTGCACTTTACTTAGCTGAGGTTAACTTAGCTACGTGCAGTGGGTAAGTATTAGTTTGGGTGTTAGAGGGATAGAAAGGGAATATAATGTGTTAAAACCCTCTTTATGTAGAAAGGAGGATTTTTATCCTATCATGTCAAATGCGTTTCTCTTGGCAAAGGCTAGATTTGAGAATTTCATCTTATTTTTGGTTAAATAGATAGTGATGTGGATATTCATGAAGGCAGAATTAACTGATTGCTTTAAAAGCAGTAGTAGAGGAATATAAGAACAAAAGAGAAATGGAAGTGGTGTGTTTACTACTGGTCTATTACAGGTAAGTGGTTATTTCAGGAAATCTACCTAACCAAGGTGACTTGGTAGTAAAGTAGTTAGCATCAGCTCTCTTTCTTCAGCTCTCTAGCATTTCCTTCCCTTATAATGAGTTTACTCTGATTTTAATCCTTACATAAGAAAACACATTCCACAGTCCTGTTGTTTTCTTACATCTATTAAAAAGCTAGCTGCTTAACAAACGTGCACACAAGAAATCTTTTGGGATGTGGGGTGAAGAAGAAGGTACTAGATTCGGCCTTATGGAAAGTTCCTTGGAGATTATTGATATGTGGTTCTAGGAAGTGAGATAAAATGTGTTGTCTCAGCAAACTGATGACGAACACTCACAAACGTTTATGGCCTATAATGAGAGTAGGGGTCAGTGAACCATGCAAAAAGAAAAACCTTTGGACTTGAGTTTTCCCTGTGCTGCTCAATCTGGCTTATTTAAAATAGTGACCTTAAATCAACATTTTGGGGTAGGAAAATATTTTTTGTTGGGATAGAATAAGGAGCAATTAGCAAATATCTGAAATTCCTGCGTCTGTTCTTCCTCCCTTCCCCCCTTACTGAGCACTCAGGGAGGTGTTTTTTTATTTAGGTTGTGCATACCCTGGAGGTTGTTTTTCATTGACGTAACTAATGTAAAGACCTCAAAGGAACCCTTACCAATTAATTAAAGCTCTTGATCTAACTCTTAAAAATATTTATAATCTGGTGGGGAATGTTCTCAGGAATTTAAATATTTCTTTTGGCTCTTAATTTTTAACAGTGCACAAAATACTGAAATGTGTGGGTACTGAAAGCTTAACCCCACTCCCATCACTGCATCTATTCTGCTGAGTTAAATAAGATTTAAATGCAGGGATGTGACTTGCTTCTTTCTCTTCCCAGATTTTGAGAACTGCATTTATTTTTATGGAGTCTGTTTTTCCTAGTTATGGAATTCTTATGATGTTTCTGCTTGCTCTGCAGAAACAGTTAAGAGAGACTACTATTTCTTGCTCTATAAATTAGCATTATTAAGGTGGTAAACACCTAGAGTCTTGCTTAAATTCTCTTCCATTGTGCTGATGGAAGTGGTTCATATTCTGCTTTGCTAAAAAGTTTGCTCTTCCTTCCTTCTCTTAACTCTGGCTTACTCCTACATGTGCAAGCACCAGATGTTCATGATGGTTACCTTTCAGGTGCTGCCTGTGATGAAAATGAAACGAGGCTTTTTAATTTCTGGGGGGCTAGGGTGTATTTTATTTTTTGCACAGAATACTCATGCTAAACAGGAGGATTTATGAAAAAAAACAAAACAAAACAAAACAGAAATGCATCCCTTTCTGTGTTTCCAACTGACATTAAAAATTGTAATAGCCTAACACAGAAACACTGTTGCCCCTGAAGTGAAACTAAAAGCAGGAATTCTTGTATCTGGATGTGGAGCAATGGTAAATATCCAAGAAAAACTTCAGAGTACTGTAATGCAGGATCATAGAAGGAGTTTCACTGAACTCTCTCTAAGAAGTTTTAGTGCTGTAAGACCAGTGTATTTCGCTAGCAAACCATGAAGGAGATATTTTTCTGTCACTGAATTGCCACTTAGACTTGGTGTACCCCGGTATTTGATGCCAATGAGAACGACCCGAATGGAAAACTTATGTACTGTTCCAGATTACAAAGCGTGTGGGCAGAAGTGGGGTTAAACACCCTGGAAGCCCTTTGTGAGCTTCTACAATTGGCTGTACCATTTTACCTTCCTGTGCCTGTATGCTGAGGTGCAGATCTGTACATGACTGTATTCCTTTGGAGTCGTGCCTATCATTAAATAGCATCCTCCTGATCTGTGAATGTAAGCAGGGTTCTCTATAGAAGGTTGGAGATGATGCTGCTGTCCTTCAATGGATGAAGTTGGGAAAGAACAACTGATCTCATGCTCAAATCAGATAAGAGCTGTCTTGAAAAGAGGTCCATAAAGTTCTACATGCTAGTTTAAACACAAGGTATCTGTATAATTCAGGGAATTGCTAGTAGAGAATTACAGATTTTCTAGGCGATCAGCGTGAAGCCTACGTCTGACTTGAGCAACTGAGCAGGGGAGCTCTATGCCTCCCTCCCAAAACTGTGGTTGGACTGTGGGTACAGCCACTACATAAAAAAGTAGTGTTGACGGGTACTCAGGGCCCAGGTGGTAAATTGCCCACTAATCTCTGTTACCCTTCTGCCTAAGAGAAATGTCAGCAATAGTATGATTTAATGGATTTTGCTTTCGCAAGAGCTTTTCGAGAAGCTTCTACAGAGCACAAAGCTACCCTAATAAGCAGAAAGACATAAATTATTAGTTTTGTATTCAGTGCCAAATGCAGGTGACACATGCAGTGGACAATGAAGGAAGTCGTAAGCTGAGTATGTAAAGAAACAATAAACACAATGAGTTCGGTGAGATCAGGCAAAGATCCTGGAAACAAAATAGTGAATAGCCAGGGTCTGTTGCAAAAAGGTATGTTTTTGCTGAAACTTTCCAGGTCGTTGTTTCCCCCTGACCTGTCCTTCACCTAACAAAGTGTGTGTACAAAATGGAAGATTTGCATGGAAGATGCAGGAGAAGGAAACAAGGCAGGAACTCTTCTGCAGTCTTGTTTATACTGGCGCTTTTCTTAAAAATATTTGAAATTGAAATATTTGAAAAGGAATCCTGGTATAAAAATGCCGGTACCTCCAGGGTATGTTTACTATTGCGTTGTCTCTACTTGCCTAAAGCAAAACTGGATGAAAAAAAAAGCCCCCCCCAAAAAAAAAAACCAAAAAACCATCACACAACAAATTGTGCTTTGTGGCAGAGCAGCAGGAGATCTTAAGAATATTCTTCTATGGGTACAGCTGGTCATTTCTATATCTTGAACTGACCAGGGCTTCAAGACTGAAGCTGTGTTCCCTGCTTCTGCAGTACCATAAGCCGAATAGGAGGATACTCAGTTGGGACTGAAAGATGGCATGAGATAGCTGGGGTTTGTGCTTGGTTTTTAAATTCCTTTGTGCTGTTAAATTAGGGTTTAATACCCTAACACCTTCTAACATTTGGTTTTGGAGCATAAGAACTTGGGTGGGGGCTGACTGAAGTTCTGAGCGTTCCTTGTAAGTCTTTGCAGAATGCCTCAAGGAGAAGAGCACACCTTCAAACAGTGGTCATCGATTAAAATTATTGAGTTATCTGCAAGTTTAAATAGTTGCAGTGAGAATGAGCTGTTAAAATATCCTGCCAGTGTTTAGAGAATGAAAGATAGTTGCACAATGATGCCGTCTTCCTGATATACTGGCTGGTTGATGCCATTGGAAACAAGTCTCTAAAGAAAGAGATCGAAGTCTTGCTAAGGGAGTGCAGCATTCTCTAAGACGTCCTGTAACCCATGGAGTGCGGCCAATGTTGGTGGGGAGGAGACGAGAGCAAGAGAGCAGCTTAGCTCCAAACTGCCCTCTTCAAAAGTCTCCTTCTCCATCAATTTTTAATGGGAGCGTAGAAAAAAAAACTAGTACCCTTGGCTACAGCCAGTCCTCTGAGAATATCCTCCCACCCTTTGTACTTAAAATGCAGTTTGGAGTGTTCGTTTAGTGCCATGATTGTTTTAAGCACTTGAAGAATGAGAGTAGAGTTTATTACTTTCACATGTGTATCCACTTGCTGTCTTTTGAGAGAGAGCAGAGTTTGACTAGCGTGCAGCTCTCATAACATTTCTCGAACCCAAGAATAACTTGTTAAGTTTGCTTTTGTTTTGGATACCTCTGGGTGCTTGTGAAACTTAATTGACTGAAATCACAACGAGCGTATCTTTATTATATTTATATATTTTTTTTCCTTTTAAAGGCAGAAAAGGCCAGCCTGAGTGCCCTGTATGCTCTCTTGTCATTAGTCTGACTTTTCTATATGCCACTTGGGTGGGAAGGATGGGGGGAGTGGGTTGACCCCATTCTCTCCCCCTCCCCAGGCCTTGTTTGCTTAACCTGCCTATTAACCTCATCTTACCAAAGGCAGAAACCCTCCAGGGCAAAGAGCTTTTCTTGCTACTGTGCTTGTAAAACACCTTGGTATAACGGGGCCGCTTTCCGAACGCCGCCGTAATAAAAACCAACCCCG
>VZRU01011964.1:107435-123950 GCA_013398155.1 Pedionomus torquatus | reverse complement strand
AAACCAACCCCGCTAGCTTGCCCAAACGGTAAAACCTTGGTTCTGGTGGAAGGGACTCCCTGTGGCTGATGAGAAGGGATGGGAAGGGGAGGGCGGGCGGGCTCGGGGGTGGCAACGCTCCTGCCCGGGCTCTCCAGCCTGTGCGTATGTAATGGAAAATGGCAAGCATCCCTGCAGAGCGGAGCTGGAATGCATGAATTGTAATGGCCTTGTGGAGGTCTGCAGCTCGTTTAGGCAGAGTGGAAACATTGTAGATTCATAAAACTCGTGAGTCAGAAAGTTTACAACTTTCCTTCCTTACGGCAAAGGAAAAATCTATACTGCTGCTTTTAGGTAAACATTTCAATGTTTGATGGGAGTGTGACTGTGAAAGTGCTGGTAAATCACAGCATCAAGAGCCTCTGATCTGATTTGAGGCAAAGTAAACGTTAGTTTTGTGTATTTTGCCTTTTCTCTAGTGCTTTCTAAACTTGATTATTTTTTTTAAGCATAGTTTTCAGTAATGTTGCATTATGTGCCTAGCACTAAGCAGTATTTACAGTAAGAAATTCTAAATTGTTATTAGGAGAAGGAACAAAAGAAAGCTCAATAAATGTAATCCACTGCATGCCTTTGAATACAGAAGTTTGGCAAGGCTTACTTAAAATTACAGGGTCTTAATATTATGTTGTAGAGGTAGTCGCAAATTTTCCTGCCTTTTTTATTCTTCTTTGCCTTTAAATATGGGTAGCAATATAAAGTATATTAGTATATGGCTGTATAAAATTGAGTAGCACATACGAGAAAGCCCAACATTTGCTCTGTTAGCAGCGTGCCTTGTCCTTGGGCTTTTGCAGCAGCTTCTGTGACCTGTGGAAAAACAGACAGATTTACTGTCTCTTAAATCTCCATCAAGAGTACAAGAGGAGATCTTTCCACGCATCCTGCATGAGGCACGCAGGGCTAGCTGGATCCACAGGATGCTGTATAAAGCACTTCATAGGCTTTTCTTAACCTGAAGTTTTAGGGAAGCCAAGCTTGTAGGAGCTTGTTGGTCAGCCTCAATAAGGTTTGATAAAAGGAGTAATTAAATTAAAAAAAAAAAAAAAAGGCAATGGAAGTTCTTGTAAGCCCTATGGAAATGGGCACTAGTGCAGTGTAGAGCCTAACATTAATGTCTCCCCCCTGAAAAGAAGTTTTGGGGTGAGCTGAGCTGGTAGTCACCACAAGCAGTGGTGATGCGTAGGGTCCAGCAATGCCAAAGCAGCCCTTGAGAGCTCAGGCTGCAATAGCTGCCCAAGGATCCACCAGGAGAAGGGCACCAGTGGCAGATGGGATTCTTCAGTTTTGCAGCCCCCCTGATTACATGGTTGAAAAACATTTGCTTAGCGTGAAGGTGCAAGTTGTCTCTTCTGATCTTTACGATCAGTCTCCATTAGCTGGAAAAGGTGGCCAGGAGTTTCATCTCTGTTACCAACCCCTTTTCTATCTGAATTTCTTCTCTTTACCCCTCCTCCTCAGCTGTACTTGCCAGGCTTTGCTGCTGTGAAAGGCAATTGCATGGGGTTCTCTTTCAGGCTTTATCTGACAGGCTCATAGGAAACACATTAAGTGATGTGAAGACCTAATTTTGTCATCTCTCTTTGAATCCAAGCAAAGTTTTGTGGCTGCCTTCACAAAGAGTAAGTAAGAAATCCTTGCAGAACAAATTTGGCATAAGCTTGTTGATTATTTGCTACTGTTAGGATTTGTGTCCCTGTCCATGGCTGGGGGGGTTGGAACTCGATGATCTTTAAGGTTCCTTCCAACTCCAACCATTCTATGAATCTACGATTTGTATACACTCTCCTTTTTGTAGAAGTTATGTCCGTGCTCAGACAGTTACACTAGAAAAAGCAAGTTACACCCAATGGGAAGGTTCGCTATTTGCATGTTTCCCTTTCACTGCAGAGCTGTGGACATGTCAGCTGTTGCACTTTAATATCACACTCAACCTCAATCATAGAATCATGGAATGGTTAGAGTTGGAAGGGACCTTAAAGATCATCGAGTTCCAACCCCCCTGCCACAGGCGGGGGACCTTCCCATTAGACCATGTTGTTCAAAGCCCCATCCAGCCTGGCCTTAAACATTTCCAGGGATGGGGCATCCACAGCTTCTCTGGGGAACCTGTTCCAGTGCCTCACCACCCTCACTGGAAAGAATTTCTTTTGCCTTATCTCTGAAGTGTAGTCAGGTCTCTCTTCTTTTCTGCACTTTGTCAGTGTGCATTTGCCTGATTGCCTGTGTGATTTGCTCTGCCTAGATGATTGAAGGTAAAACTTCTGGTGCAGATCTCTGAAAACACTTGAGGGTGGTAAGGAATTACAGAATTGGCTGTTTCAACAGTAATTTTAAAAGCAGCTTTAAAGACAGATTAGGATTGCCTTGGAACTGAATTTTCTCGATGTTAGACTAATGCACACAAATTGCGACCTGGGATGAATGTATGAGAGAACATCTGTGCTGTATTCAACATGCGTGCAAAGCAAAGACTTGTTAAGTATGTGTGGGTGGGGGAGATGCCACTGAAGCAGGAGGCCTGTTAGGCTAACGTGACCGTTAGTAATTGCAACCAGCCAACAGCCTGGTTACTGTAGTATGTCATACAGGCATCAGTGGTCTGCATAAGGTGAACTTTGAAAGCTGGTAGGAGGAGAAAATGGCGTTCTCCTTTCTTTCCAGCACCCTGTAGGAAAGAAAGGCATTTTTGGAGGAGGTGTAGGGCAGGACAACAAAGGAAGCACTGGGCTGGTGGATGGGGGAAGCTGGTAGGGTAGATGCAGAAGTTCATCTGCTCAATTACGAAATTCAATTTCACTGGAGCAGTCATGATATCCTAAAGCTAAAGCTGAGTAGCCTTTGTTTGTGTGAGGAAGGGATGTGTGTTGGTGTGAATGAAAAATAACACTGGCATTTCCAAAACTGACTTTTTAGTAGATTGGTGTTTCTGCTTAACTCTTTTTGCTCTTCCCCATGCCAAATCATTCTCACAAGTACTGCTTGGCCTTCTGTAAGTGTGGAAGCGTTCAAGACCAGGTTGGATGGGGCTTTGAGCAGCCATGGGCAGGTGTCCCTGCTCATGGCTGGGGGGTTGGAACTAGATTATCTTCAAGGCCCCTTCCAGCTCTAACCATTCTATGATTCTCTGATGATATTTTCAACTACCCAATACTTAGCTCAGGTGACGGCGGTGTCCTGGGGCATCAGTCTTGCTGATGAGCCAGTATGGGTTTGCTCAACTCTACTCCTTGCCACTTTAGACTGTCCTCTTACTTCTTACATAAACAGCACAACTCACAAAGTTATTTAGTGCATAATGTTGCTTTTAACAATGTGCATTGTCCTTGTGCAATGACAGTGTGCATTGGCTTGTGTAGCTGGGTTCTCATCTCGCACTTCTCCACAGTTTTCTCCACATTCTATGATTCTATAAGCTAAGAAAAATGCTTTTAGTTTTTAACTCAGAATTAGTATGTTTCCTGTGAAATGGTCTAATTTTGGTTACACCTCTGAGTGGTTTGACCCCATTGAAGGAAATATCAAGACAGGGAGGAGGAAGAGAAATGACCGTTTCCTAACCAGTTTTATGCCTGATTATGGTGTCGTTCATCTGAATTTGTTTTATTGGGTAAAAACAAGCAAAATGTTACAGCTCTGAACAAAAGTTTTGGTGTGTGTATGGTTGGACTTGATGATCTCAGAGGTCCCTTCCAACCATGAAAATTCTGTGATTCTGTAGAAAGTGTTCAAATCAAGACCTTGGGGCTTAACTGGCCTTTTGCTTGCAAACCTCCATAGTTGGTTTACAGAGCTACTGCCCCTTCAACTGCAGGATGGCAAGTGGCAGCACAGGGGAGCACTCTTCGTCTGCTCCCGTACAACATAACAGAAATGAGCAGATGTAAAGGCTTGTGGTTTTCAGTAGTTATTCCCCTGTATTAATTTAGGACTTGTCTCTGAGGGTAGCATTAAACTAATTAGTCATAATGATCTGGATGGCTTCCATTCCCTTAATGAAAGGTAGCGGTTCCTAAATCAGTAACATTTCTCTGGCTATCATTTGTTGCCACCGGATCCCATCTTCTCTCCCTCTCCTTTTCTTGCTGCTGGGAGTTTTATTTATATGAGGATTTATGCAATGAATCTATAAGAAAGAATAACATTTACTGTGGAATTTTTCTGAAACTTTTTCATCCCTTCTGGGTTTGGCCCTGTCTTGTTTCCTGAGTTGGCTGAGAAGGGAACCAAAACTTACAATACCAAAATTCCTTTCACAAGCATACCTTTACGATCACAGTCGTAGTTAGGAATCAGTAGTGTCTTGATCAAAGGAAAGTCTGTAGTCACCAATTTGCAGAACCATGGCAACGGGGTCATTGAGGAGGTTACCGGGTCTGGCCAAATTTCTGCTAATGGAGACAAGAAAGGCTGGCTGTGCTGTTAAGGACCTAGGAGGTGTTGGGTTGTTTGCCACACACACAAGGGCTTGGGGCTGCAAAACCACTGACAGCTTTTGAAAACGAAACATGGTTTTGTAGAAACTGGTGCGTGTGTCATAGCCACAAGAAGTGAACAGAACAAGTCAGCACTGGAATGCAGGTACGGTACTGCTCTTGGTTAAGCTGTGCTGTAGCCAGCGGATGCTTGCCACTCGGTTAAAACTGAAATAACTTCACTAGTGTGTTCACTTTAACGAGCTACCTAAGCAAGAGCTGAGATACCTTGGGGCAGTTGCAGAACTTTGCATTCTTCTGATGGATCGTCTAAAATTGTAGCAGAATTTAGTTAACTGATTTTTGTCTCAGAAACATAAGGGACAACCAGCAGAACATTATAACTTACCACTGCTACTTTTGACATATATTTGCTTTCATGCTGGAAAATACATTGGATGATAAGGTTTTAAATTACTTCTGTCTCAGATTGCTTTAATTTGCTACCATATTGACGGAAGTCGTCATCCTCAAAGGTTCTATCCCTTCAAACTTGATTAGGGGCTATTATGCAAGTACGACAGACCTTGAGTACTGTTAGCTCCTTGCTACCAGCCAAAGGATATGATGACGCACATACGTGCAGTCATGACAGAAGCAACTGGCTATTTAAAACTGAAGAAGGGGATGCATTGTACTGCTTATCTTGCTTGACCATCAAGGCTTTCAGATATAATGGAATTATTGCATGAGTGCTGATGGAAGAGTCTTCCATTTAATTTCGTCAATATCAGAAAAAGTAGAACGAAAAACTTCCAGAGCTTTGAGGCGAGGGGAGAAATCTTTTTAAACACAAGCAAATATATATAGATATATTCACAGTATGTAAAAATTACTCTGTTTCCTCCTTCCTTTGTTTATAACATTCAAATAGAGATGAAGTGGTTTCACCCTGTTGAATGCTGAGAGACCTGTTTCAGCTCAGCTTCACCATCAAGAATACAGAAAACCTGTATGGTTCGTAACCTATTTAAGAGAGAATATTTTGGAGCTATTTGTTACTCATCTATTTGTAGGGCCCAGTTACATTTGTCAAAGACTTCAGTGAAACTTTATTAACCCAGTAGCTCTCTTAATGACCTGTAGATTTTTCCCCCCCCAGTTTCAACATGCTGTTCTGATGGATTTATTATTTGCAGAGGCTGGAGTAGTAGTGGGAGAAAGGGTGTTATTTAGAAATGAGCTCCAGAGGAAATGTGTATTTTCTCTTATTAAATCAAACTGCATGGTGGTGCCAATAGCCCTATTCCACCTGAGGTCAGTAAGGACATTTTAAAATGAAATTGCCCTTCATGCAAAGGTCATCCTTAAATTATGGAATTTGAAACTAAATCAGTCCCATCTTTCTTTTAAGGCTCAGGTTTTTTATTCTGCCTTCCTACCTGAACACTAAACCAATTGTCTAAATGTTTAAAATTTGTTTTTCGAGGACAGTCTGCTTCATTTACAGCAGAAGTGTAGAGGTAATCTGAGTGCTTAAAGACTTTTTCTCCTAAAAGGCTCCTCATGTAGACTGTCTGTAGACTTCAGCTTTGGGGACTCGTAGGGGCCGTAATCTGTGTTCGAAAAGAGAGAAATGTTAAACAAATGCCTTTTTTCTCCACATCTTTAGGTGCTGTTATTTTTTTATCTAGCTAAAATAAATAGATATATTTTGTAAGTCAATGCAAGCAAATACTGCTGAGTGCAGTTTCTTAGTACAGAAGTTAGGCTCACAATGACACAACAGCTCAGTGATCGTATCCATAGATGTTATTATTCTAGAAGGAATTGTTAGTTTAGCAGGATGCGTACAAGAATGTGTTTCGTTGGTGCAGGTTTTGTTTCTTTGTGGGATTTTTTTAAAGCATTTTTTCAACATAGCCTGATCTAGAACGTGTTTTTCCTATTGCTCGTGCCATAAATCAGAGCCAGATTTGTTGAAAAGCCACTAACGTTTTGAAATGGTAATAGAAGATGGCAGGGAAGATAGATCAATATTTGAAATAAATCACTCGTTTCATGTTTTTTCAAGTCACTTCACTACTGATATTAATAACAGGTTAAAATATGTTCAAAGGGAAGGCGGACTCATTTGAGAGCCTGTGTAAAGATAGGTAATATAAGGTCAGACGTACCTGGCTTGAGAGGTTTGCGGTTGTAATTCAAGTTGTAAAGATGCTGAAGTGACATCTTACTAGGAAAGCACGAGTCGAAAAAGAAGAAACAGAGAAAGTGTTGAAGCATCTAATCTTGAATCACTTCAAGCATGCCTTAGCAGAGGCCTAGAATATATTTTTTTTTTTAAATCACTCTTTATACTTAAGATGACAGAGCGTGGGTTCCATCTCCCAAAATCTCAGATTTTTTGCATATTAGTTTCTTGTTTAATTTCTTGTTGCAGTGTTCATACAGAAGTGAGACCAGTCCTTATATAGCTGAGAAAATCCTCTCTTTGTTCTTGTTGGACTTTGTCTGTGTAGTCTTTTGCAAAGAAAGGACAGATGTAAAATCTTTTCTGTGCTTGTGCTGCCTCTTTGTCAGGAAGAAGAGTCACTTCCCTCTTTCCAGCTGTGTCAGAGGGTGGTTTCAGAAAGCAGCCAACAAGCCTCCCGAGGAATAAAGAATAAGCAAATGAAACCAAAGACCAATATTTGATTTCCCCTTCTTCCCCCCAACTTCTCAAGGAACTGCTGGGCACCATATCTTACACTGAATTTAGTCTTAGAGGCGTACAATACTTAGGAATTCAAGGATTGCTTCCTATAACAGAGGGGAAACATTCTGCCACATGGATTAAAATTTAGCAAGTGTGTGAGAGAATTTTTTTTTTCTTGCAAACTCCATCTGTCATTTAGTTGATATGTTGAACAAACAGCATCTGTGCTCCTGAGCAGAGCTGTTGTAGAGCAAGGAGGAGGAAATCCAGCTAACATGAGTAGAAAATGTCAGAGCCAAACATTTACCATGTCCCTAGCCTAATTCCTTCAGATCAGGGGCATGGCTCTCTGCTGGGCAGTGCCATAGTTTTGCATCCCTCCCACTCATCCCCTGCGGTCCAACCTCACTGGCATATTCTCATGATGAGCATTGTCATAGCTGTCTTAAATCACTTATCTAACAAAAGAGGTAAGTGATTTTTGGTAAGTCAGGAGACTGAGCAGGAATCGCTGTTCATAAAACTCCTGAAAACTGCTTGCTGGCTTTTTTGTTTATCAGATAAAACAGGCTGTTACACACATGGCTATTACCTTGTTTTTTGTCGACATTTACTAAAGATACAGATTTTAAAATCCAAAGAATAGGCATAATTCAGGCAATGGTAATGCAAGCCTTGACAAAACAGTACATTATCTTATTCCTGAATAATTTTAATTGACGTCTTCAAACTGTAATAATAGCGAACATAGGATTTGGCAGATTTAGCAGATTTAATACTTCACTTCCTTGATGATAAAAAAGGTGCCTTGTTCTGAACAGATTATAATTATTTTTTCCTTCACTTAAAATTCCACTTGTCTCTGTGCTTTAACTTGAGGAAATACCTGGGAACTTTCACTATGGTTTCCAACTTTTACTCATACTGTTTGGCTGTTAATTGCTGCAAACAGTTGAGAAAAGAAGCCTAGAACGTACCAATTTAAGCAACTGCCTCCAGTTCTTCTTCAAAGTAGTCTGCAAAGATGAACTATGAACATGAGCTGATCTTGGGGTTTAGCTACACTTGGAAAAAGCTAGTTAGCTTTTGTGAGAACGTGTTTAGTCAAAGTATGAGTTTGTCACCGCAGGTTTCTTTGTTTTCTAACTGTGGGTAATGTCAGCTGGACCACAGTTGGTAGCATGAGTTTGTAACACAGCCCTTGTGATGGAGGGGAGAAGGGAGCTAGAGGAGCAAGAAAAAGAAATGGAACTTGAGCTATGTTATATGTGTTTGTGCCTAGAGGAATCTCAGCATCACTTTTTATTCCCTTTATGTTCCATAGCAGCTGTGCCGTGCTGACAATAACACATTTTGTCTAGGAGCATTTTTGGTAGCCACTGGGATTTTAGGTGGATTTAAGTGTCTTATCAGTCATTCCACTCTAGTTTTTCTGTGTGGCTTAATGCAGTGGTGGGAAATGGTAATGAAAACTTTTTGGGGCCATAATATGGATAGGACAGATGAAGAACCAGCTAGTGGTAAAGGGAGCAGAGACTTGTGGTGACGTGCTAGGGGAAATCCATGGCTGGGTGAAGCCTTCCCCTGTAGCCCTTCCTCTGCCTTGCCTCCCTGACTTGAGATGGAGACGCCTTGGCTCGGTGTGGTTTTGAAAGACGAAACCTGTTCCTAGTGTGTTGGATGAAATTATGGAGCAGTGTAGAAAATAACAACATAGGATTTCAAAAGTAAAGGTTAATAACCACATATTGATACGTTTACCAAATCGAGTAAACATGACTTTTTCTTAACGAAGTCTAATTATAAACCTAATACAGAAGGAGTTGTTTAGAAAACAGCTTGCTGGGGCAGAGAGGAAAACGGATGTGTGCTTTTGGTATGGTGGGTGTTGTAGCTGGTTTTTTAAAGTCCCTCATTTCCACGTATCACTAAGAATGCGAGGAAGCATCAGAAACTTCTGAGGAATGGAGAGAGAGAGAAATAAACTTTCCAGGCAGAATGGGAAAATGAAGCCAGGCCTTCTCTGCTGATGGATGGTTCCACACAGTTGTGGTAGCTCTGGACAGAGGCACATGTACAGGTCTTCTGTTAAGGCTTTCCTGCTGCCCCTTAACCTCCCCCATCCCCTGCAAGAAGTGCTCCTTTCCAAGAACTGGTATGGGCACCAATGCCTACAACACTGCATGTCAATTTAATACATGCTGTTCCTCTCGCAGGTGGATTTGCTGAGTTCTCCAGCTCTTTCCCTGGTCTCTGTGAAGGAAAATCCACACTTGTCCCTACTTGCATTTCTCAACCCTGCCTACCTGTCTCCAACATTGGCCCAACCAGAATCCTGCCTCATCTCTATCTTGGGTGTCAGCGGGATGTCCTCAACAAGGTGAGCATTCCTGGTGTCGTGCTGTTTACAGGTTATGAGTATGTAATTTCCACGTGTCTTCATTACAGCTATAAAACATCTAAAGGAGATATAGATAATAGCTGTGTGTGTATAAGCTGTGGAAACCTATGTGAGAACTGGTGATGTACAGGCCATATAATTAATCCACATGTCATATAATACGAAACTTGGTCTTCTCTCTCCTTCATCTCAAAGATGATATGGTACTGTCCTCAGTAACCTATCAACCAACAGCAATCAAATCTACCATTACAGTAGGTGAGGTAGTTCCCTGTGTATAGCTCTGACTGGTTTGTTTTGGCGAGCCTTGAATGTTAATATATTAATGATTACAGTAAGACAAAGGAAGATTTGTCTGGTTTGTGGTATTTCCTTCAAGGCCGGGAAAAAATAGTACTTAAATACCATGAATTGTATAATGAGGGACTACTGCAAACAAATCTTTGTACGCCTAATAAAATGATCAGACCTGGACAATCAGTGGGGTCACTTTAAAACAAATTTTTATGGTAGCGCTGCACTAAAACTTTTACTGTTTCTAAATCCATGCACATTTCATAATTTCTTTTTCTACAGAGTAGCCCGGGATATTTTGGTATACTTAAAACAGTCCAAAAAGTCATCAAAGTGTAGGGTGCTGGACTACCAGATGTCTAAAAGAACTACACATATATATATTTCCTACTTATATCCAGAGATGTTTGCCTCCATGAGGAGACCACCTCACATGGCTTATAGTCTTGGGTCTATTCACAAGGGAATTTTTATTACTGCTGCATGTGGCCTCTTGCCTCCCACGTTACCTGACAGTCCTATTTACTAGGTTTATCTCCAACAGCCTTCATATATTGGCATTAAATACGTGGATGGGGGAGAGGGGAGGAGTGCTTCACACTAGCATATTGCCTTAATTATGTGTAAGGCTTATGTGTGTGTTTTTTATCCACATATAAAGCTTAAGATAGGAACTATCCTAACAGTCCTGTAGTTGAACCAAATTCATGTACTTGGACCATTATCATAATTTTCACCTGTCTCCAACATTGGCCCAACCAGAATCCTGGCCATTAATAGGCTATTTTTTGATTTTTTCAAAATTGCTTTAAGGGGATCTTTGACACACAAACAAAAATATAGAAGGTAATTGTGCTTTAGTAGAGCTCAGAGAAAAGTCTTTTGTTTGGAGGACACTCAGCAGCCATGGCATTTACTTTATCCTTTAAAGTCTTTGGTATCTTTACTGCCAGGTGGCAAGTCAAACTTGATGCGCTTGTGATGGATGTCAAAGCAGCTTATTACTTTTTCTACCACAAAAGCAATTTGTGGTCCCCAGACAAAAGACATTAGGAACTAAGTAATTAAAAATGATAATAAGTAAATCCTTGCTTTAAATGGCAGGGTATTAAAAAGATGGTTTTATGCTAGTTGTTTCAATGTGTGACTGGAAAGTACTATCCTACGTCACAGTGGCGGTGAGGAGGCTCCTTGTTCTCCCCCTTCTGCTCCAGAGCCAGGGCTGTGCTGCTTCATTTGGGATGTGACTGGAGCTCCAGTGTGGTGGATTTTTAGTAGGGAATAATTCCAGAAGGAGGAAAGAAGCTGTTTCCTTTTCCTTGGAGTAAATTGGTGCCAATGAATAGGAGTTGGGCACAGGCACAGTGTGTGTGCACCTCGCCAGGAAAAGAATCCAAATGATAGCAGTGGTCAGGAATTTCATTATAGGGCTGGAGAAGGCTAAAACTGCAATTACTACTGGTGAGCCATCAGTGTGGCAGAACCATCTACAGGAAGAGTTCAGACTTAGTGGTGGCTTTCTTGCCTGCCAATCTACAATCTTGGTATTATTTTGGTGTGTGTCCATCAGATGGACAGTGATGGGAAGCAGTTGCACTGCAGAAAGCATTGCAAATAGTTTAGAATTAATGTAGGTCCCCTAGCGGTTGGTCAGATTTGTAGTTCCTCACATATCCTGGGCAGTTATTATCAAGGATTGTCATCTTTCCCATTTTTTTATGGAGAACCACAAAAAATGACAGCATACAATCCACAGAAAGTTCAGTAAATTCTTATCGCCTGGTGTTACCCTTGACAAGTGAGTCTTTTTGAAGATCTTCTGTAGATGACTAAGGTACCTCCTAGGTTTCTTACTTGTTGAAGGACAAAAGCACATCTTACAAAGCAGATCTGCTTGTTGATTGTACCTGTGTCCTCTGACTTTGAAGAGGTGGCAGACAGTGCTTTATTTGAAGCATGTCAATTGTTTGCTGCACCAAAGTAGACCTTAGCATCTACTTAGCTTGTCTTACCTCTTCAGTTTCAGTGATTGCCTGTGGGAAATCTGAAACCGTGCCCAGAAATACCAATACATGGTCATAAAGCTGGGAAGCAAAGAACATTCAAAAGGAGAGGTTAAGAAACAAAAGCCAGGCATAAGTAGCAAAGTTCTGTCTGTCTTAAGACAGTCTAGGAGCTGTTAAGTGGTTACATCTGCATGCTGTGGTTTAATGGCCTTGCTCATCTGATTAGAATAGGGTTGGGTTTTTTTTTTTAATTCAAGTCCAGATTTAAAAAAAAAAAAACAAAAAACCCTGGAAAATTCTAATACGATTCCCAAAACTATTATGATGTAGTTTTGTATGGGACACTTCTAGTGGGCACTTGCCACAAGAGCAGGTTGCACAAAGCCCTATCCAGCCTGGCATTAGACATTTCCGTGGATGCCCCATCCCTGGGAGTGTTGAAGGCCAGGCTGGATGGGGCTTTGAGCAACCTGCTGTAGTGGGAGGTGTCCCTGCCCATGGCAGGGGGGTTGGAACTTGATGATCTTTGAGTTCCCTTCCAGCTCTAACCATTCTATGATTCTATATGGTGACTTTGTTTTTGCCTTCAAATGCTATCTCTGAGTTCCCAGGATTCTTTCCATTGAGCAGACATACTGGTTTCTCTAAGATTTATATGTCTCAAAAATACCTGCAAAATGAACTCTTAATCTGCACTACTGTTCAACCTGACTATTTAAAGATGTGAATTTTCAGCATGTTTTACCAAGATGAGCTTATCTTTTCAGGATCTTTATAAGCTTATCTCTGAGTGCACGGGTAGGGAAATGCTTGTCTTGTTGCAGGACAATCTGTATCCGTGACCTTTAGAGAATATGAACACTATTTGCCATTAATACCTCTGCTGATAATGCTTTATTTATGAAAGATACTCAAACACGAATGCTTGGTTTGTGTCCTTTAGCAAAATTCATGATTACTTCAGAAAAGTGTTAGGAGATTCTTTGTATTTTTACTTTACAGGCTTCTAAATGCTTAATTCTGAAAAAGTTCATAGTGGTTTTTTGGCTTTTTTTGCAGTGTTGAAATAGTAAAACTTTCTAACAGAAAAGTTCTTTTTCAGTTTTTGAGTGTACTATATATGTCATTTCCTCAGTGTGATATATCAGTAGCATTGCAACAGGGTGCTTACTTTTACAGATCTTTGTTGCTCTTTGTGAAAGGAAGACAAACTGACTTTTTAACCTGAATTCTTACAGTGACAATGTCCTTCCTGGGAGTTAGTATAACAGGAAAAAAATAATCTGTGTTGTGGTTATGGGCCTGAACAAGCCTCCTGCTTACATCTCATGTTCTGTACCAGCATTTAAACCATAAAACATTCTGCTTTGCTACTTACCTAACTATTCTCTTTCTTTACTTCCAGACCTGGATTTTATTTCCTGGAACCAAATAACATTTTAGGGTGCCATTAATTTTCAGATTAAACAAGTCATAAAATGTAAATAAGCTGACAAAAGAGCATTTACCTTCTTTTCACAAAGTTGTTAGTATTAGGATTTCTGGATCTTCCTCCCATCGTAATTCACTTCTTCCTCTTGGGTGCCTTACAATGAAGGCACTGTTAGGGTTATTATATTGGAGCATGTTGCACAGGGGATGATTGATACTTTAGAACAGAAGGAAGCATGACTTCTTTCTTTAGCCTGAGTCTCAAAGACAAGCACTAACACATTTTTGGGTGTTTTTTTGGCTCGGAGAGTTCAGACTTGGCGTCTGCGGCCTTCTCGTTCCCATTTGAATAATCAATTCCGAATCAAAAAAAAACCTCACATAACTGGAATCATGATGGTTGGACTGTGCAGCCCACCAGCGCTTATGCTTTAACAGAAATAATAAGGTTTTCTACTCTTTCTCTAAATTCATCGTTCTCCCAGCATCCCTTAGCTATATTATGAACAAACCCGCAGCACAGCGGTCCGTTTGTTAGCGATCCCTTCGTTGCCTCCCTCCTCTATATATTATATTGTTCATGGCCCTGCATGTACCTGCTGTTCCAGTTGCTCCTCGCTCACCTTCAGGCCATGACAACAGTAAGTGAGGAGCTGGTTTGAGGGCAGTATTTCAACCTAGTGAGCTAAAGCAGATACTTATTTTGCAGAAGTTGATGCTGAAGAGCTTGGGATTCTAGAAGGGGAAAGATGTGTATCCCAGGACAGTGGTGCAGAAATGCTGGGGAGCAGGGGTCTCCCTTGCACACAGAAGATACCACAGGTCTAGTAGTCCCCAGTGTCAAGAAACCCCGTTCCTAATACCTTCCCGCTCTCAATAATTCCAAATATTCCCCTATTTCCTTAGAATGCTCCCGTTTTTAAACTTAGAGGTCTACTGATGTGTGAGAGCTAAATACAGAGTGAAGGCAGTTGTGGTGGAGCTGGCTACGAAAGGCACGCAGGGCTGAAAGGAGCTTGCTGGTTGAGTGGGGGAGATGTGAAGGGAGAAACGAGTGACATACTGGGATTTGTTGTCATTGGTGAGAAGCTGAGCTTTAATGGGAGAGGGGCTTGGGAAACTAACAGGGTAAGAAGCAGTAACGTTGAGAGCTTTTTTTGGCACATTCAGCACCCCTCCCTTTTTGACCGTTGCTGCAAATTATATTTCTGATTATTTAATTTGCAAGTAACTGGTCATCTCCTCTTCCCCATGGAGAGTTATGTTTATGCTATAATGTATGATTGTTAGTTTAAGGCACCTCTGAATGTGCTGATGTGAGGCGCTTTGGATGAAATTTTGGAAGGGCTGCTCGTTTTGCTCCTGACAATAAAATTCAGCTCACTAGCAGAAATGCATATATATTCCCTGTTTCAAATGTAGTTCATAGCAGTTGTATACATTTCCCTCTGTAAATGACTGAGGTAGATTCCCTTCTCCTCTGCAGTCCTTTGTTCTCACTGAACAGGTAATTTATGCACGTATATATATTTGTTTGTGAGTACTCGTCCAGTGTAAGATACATGTGGAGTACCTGTGTGCTGAAGAGCAGACGTTATTTAAGCTGCTCTGATTTAACAAGATCATAGAATCATTGAAAGATCTTGATCTTGAAAGATTCAAGAGTTCTGGCTCTTCAGCTGAATGGCGGTGTTCCCATTTCTCTTCACCAGAACATCTTTATGCTTGCAAAAGTAATACATACAGGGAAGAAGCAACCGTTGGACTTCATGACTGCATTCACATACTGGTACACCTCCAGCTGAAATCTGCAGTAAAAGAATGCATTCTTGCTACAATTCCCATGGGTTGACAGATGTTTTTTTCATTTTTTTTAATATAATTGCTATAAAAGCAAAAGGACAAAAATCAGATATTTTTTCCTTGGTTGTTCTTATGTTTCAGTTTAGTTTCAGACATTGGTTTCCATAGAAATCTGGCCAAAAGCTCCCCAATGTTTGTATTCAGTGGTACTGTACTAGCACAGTATTGCGTGTCACTTACTGCCAAATGACATTGGAACCAGAAAAGTTATTGGATTGGTATTATTCCAACCTGCTTAATAGCTTTTCTGTGGCAAGATGCTTACTTGCAGGAGTCCGGGTGGTTTTGGTAGAGCCATCTCTAGTTCTCTACTACTTGTTTCGCATGTTTAGGCGCTAAGGTACCTACTTGCATCAGATAATACTTTACACCATACAAAGAGTATGGCAAGGTGCAGAAAAGATTTTTTTTTTCTCTAATTTGCAGTCATGCAAATTTATTTTAAAAGCCCAGTTGATTCTTATACTCTGAGTCTCTTTGCTCGTTGCTGTGATTAGTCCTCTTGCATCTCAGAGATTAAGACTGAAAACGGAAACGTGAGCAACTAAATCATAAACCACAGGGGAACTCCTATGAAACTGCAGTTAGTGCTGTGTGAAAATGGTCTAATTCAAGGTCTTCTTTCTCTTGAAGGCTTTGAGAGAGTTTTGCAGCATTGCCTTAGAAACAAGGCAGTCCCTGATACTTTAACAGGTGACTGCAGGAGGCACCGGTTTTATTTCCTATTTCTCATCAGTATCTGTGATGGGGCAACCTCAGTGTTAGATAAGTGATGCAGAGAACACCTATTCAGGCCAGCAAACTACGCGTGGGAAATGTTTGGTTTCTGTTGTCCGTTTGCATGGTGAGGCCAAGGGGGGAAACCTTATTAATGTTTTTAACTATCTAAAGGAGGATGGAGCTCAGTAGTTTCCAGTGACAGGACAAGTGGCAATGGGCACAAGCTGAAACACAGAAAGTTCCATTCAAATATGAGGATAAGACTTCTTTACAGTGAGGGTGGCAGAGCAGTGGAACAGGCTGCCCAGGGAGGGTGTGGAGTCCCCTTCTCTGGAGACCTTCAGGCCCTGCCTGGATGCAGTCCCGAGTAATGTGCTCTGAGCAATCCTGCTTTAGCAGGGGAGTTGGACTAGGTGATCTCTAGAGGTCCCTTCTAACTCTGACAATGCCATGATTCCGTGAACTTAAACCAAAGTAGCAAAAGAAATTTCTTCTCTTGGAAGCTGTGCTTCATAGTAGCAGAAGGAATTCTACCATTACTGCTGTTCTTTGTTAACTTTTTTTCATATGGGCTTTGCAGTCCATATGTTATTTGGACATGCTGGATGTCTCATTAAAAGTTGTTTGAAGAATTAAAAGCTGAGGAAG